>VXBW01002915.1:0-64435 GCA_013400375.1 Thinocorus orbignyianus
AGGTGGGTCTCCCCAGAGCAGAGTGGAAGAATATCCCCCTCTCCCTGCTGGTCACACATCTTCTGGTACAGCCCAGGATGCGGTGGGCAAATGTTTCCCCTTCCTCCTTCTTCTTCTTCTCCTCCCAGCTCTACATACTGAGCATGACACCATACGGCGTGGGACATCCCTTTGGTCAGCTGGGGTCAGCTGTGTGGGGTCTTGATGATGTACAAACAGTTAATAACGGTTGGTAACGAAAATATCCTGGTGTGAACAACCCTGTTTTGGTCACAAATCCAAAACATCTCCCCGTAACAGATACCTTGATGAAAATTAACTCTGTCCCAGCCAAAACCAAAACCAAAGGCAGGGTGTGCTACAGTGGAGCCCAGACAGTAAATAACTGCAGCCTCTTTGAGATACTTCTGTGCGATGGTGTTTTGTTGATGTTTCTTCCCAATCGCTCTCCGTTGACTACAAGAAAAATAAAATGGGCTACGAAATGCCAGGGAAACCATTTCAGAGAGATTATCTGAACATTTCCGCGCTCTGCAAATCTGACAGGGTGGTGAATGTGTAAGGGATTGCTGCTTCCAAAGGGAAGGCATCACAGTAAATGATGCAAATTGGCAGAATTACAGAATATAATGAGTCCAAAGAAGATTTTAAAATATAATTGGAAAGAGTGTCAAAGGAAAAAAAAATGGTTAGTCTGTTTTATCTGTTATGGGGACTCAAGCTTACATCCTATTAAGAAATTTACCCTTGCCAGAGAAAAAGATGAAATGTGTCGCCGACTCTTGTGAGCACTATTACTGAACAATAAACTGTGTGTGGGGGTGATTGCAGAATTATTGTCGTGGGGTTTTTTTTATTGTTCTTTAATTCCTAAGGGAAGAGAAAATCTGTTTCTTAGGAAATTCTTCTCTGCATTTACGATTTCTGCTGCATTTCCTTATGCTAATCGGGCTTGTGTGATGTGAAGTATGATTGTGGGAAGTGAATTAACCGTTTCAAGGCGCTGTGCCTCTTGCCTGCAGACAGACCTGCTAACGAGCACCCTTCTGGGGCAGGGACCCCCAGAGCCTCCCCCAGGGCTGGAGACAGGGCAGTGTGGCCACCAGTGTGTCACCATGACCTGGGAATAACACGTCATCCCGTGGGTTTGGTAGGGATATACACCCCCCGGGAGGGATACGGAGAAGATGCAGGATGCAGGAAGTTTCAGAAACCACTGTGGTAAAGGCTGGTGTGCTGCAGAAATCACTCAAAGTGGGGTTTGACCCTAAGAGGCAGACCCTGCTGTCCCCCTGCCAGCTGGGGAAGCTCCTCCTCGACTCAGCCCCTGGGAGATGCAGATAAACCTGGCTCCTGAGATCACCTCCTCTGAAGAAAGAGAGCAGGCACTTATTCATATCAAAGGATAAGAGAAAAATGATTTTCTTGTCACAGGGAGAGGTGCTAAAGGGTGACTAAATGGAAATGCTGAAGGCACTTAAATAATAAAATGAAAACGAAGGTTAAAAATTGTGTCTTGGAGAGCTGTGTACGGAATCACCCGGGTGCACGCAGTGTACACTGCTTCCTGCAGCACAAAGGCGTTTTAACTGATTAACATGCTCCAGCGGTTTTTTTAAACCCGTTGTTCTTCAGCTTGGGCCGGTTCTGTGATCTTGTCAGAAAAGAGGTAATAAATACGCAAGGTTTTACAGACAGTGCTCCGAGAGGAGGTGCTGGGCTAGAGAAGGAAAATCGCAAAGTAATTCAAATAGTGTCTAATCGCCACCTGTTGAGAGCAGCAGTGCCAGACACACACGTGGTCTTCCCAAGGGCTTGGAAATTGTGTTGGTGGTCCACAAACGAGGTGAGTGATCAGCTCCTGACATGACCACCTCTACCTTTAGTGCCCTCCACACAACCCATCAAAGGCCTGAACCTTCACACTGGTCCTTCTCCAGCTCTGAAGAAGCTGATCAAATCTTCTTAGTGATGGTCATAAACAGATAAAATTCTGGAAAAGAAAAGTGAGATCTTTAGTGTAAAAACAAAATATTTCATAAGGCTTGAATTCATTGTCATTGCTGTATTTTTTCCTCTTCAGTACAGGGATATGTTAATGGGCCAGTGGCCATCTCCATTTTGGTTCTGGTAACTACTGCACAGGAACTTTTGTAGGAACTGCCTGTTTTATAGGTGCTATCCGGAGTTTTATATTCCCTTTAACATTATCTACTTCAGTCCCAGACAAACAGACAGACATGTACCTACTCTTAGAGAAATAAGACCTTGAAAACTTGGGCAGTCTTCTCAGAACCTACTAAAATCTCCAAAACTTTGTTGCTGGGTGCCGCAAATGCTCCAGAGCTGAGCGGTGGTGAGAGGGGGAGCTTGAGCTGTGCTTCTCCCAGTCCCTCTTGCACCCTGGTGGTCCAGGTGAGCGGTTTGGATGTTCTCCTGTAGACGCTGTGGGTGATGACCACACTGCAATGCTCTGTGGGCACCTGACATCCCCCAGCATCCCCAGCACCCTCCAGCAGACCCCAGTATACCTGACATCCCCATTCATTCCCAGTATCCCCTCAGCATCGCCCAGCATCTCCAGCATCCCCCAGCACAGTCCCCATCCCAGTCCTTGCCCAGCAGAGCCACTCGCCTTTACATGTGCTCTGGGCTGTAAAGATTTTATTGAAGTCCATTTCCACTGGGAACTCCAGATGAGGCTGAGATTAGTTTCATTAGGAAAACACAAATGGAAATAAGATAAACCTTTAAAACAGGGATGTAAGCGAGGGATGAGGTCACTGTGCAGGCACCAGCTTTGGCTCACAGGGGTCTTCACTCTGCTCATTTGCAACAGTTGAAATTATGAATGTCATGTATTTTTGGGGTCTGTAAAAATTAACTATATCTTAAAAAATATGCAAACTTCGTATTGACTCTAGCAGGCCCTGCACAGGACAACGACACAGCCTTAAAGCTGCCCTATAGGGTGGCAGTGCCATTGCATTGGAACTGCTGCCTTGGAAGTAAAAGAAACAAGCAAACCTTGTCGTTCTTTTCCAGACAGATCTGGGAAAGTGATGTCGTCCAGTTCAACCAGTTCTGCTTTTAGTGACTTACTTAAAAGTAAGTGGTGAATCAAAAGATAATAGCAAGTGTGCTGTCACACATTCTGTACCATGGACTGTTAGCCACAGTGGGCTCCTGGGAGTAATAACAGGACTGCTGGAATGTCATTAAAGAATGATAATAAGATGCAAGCCTTGTGAGGAGTGGCTGAGGGAGCTGGGGGGGTTCAGCCTGGAGCAAAGGAGGCTGAGGGGAGACCTTCTCTCTCTCTACAGCTCCCTGAAGCCAGAGGAGGTCAGTCTCTTCTCCCAAGGAACAGATGATGGGACAAGAGGAAATGACCTCGGGTTTGCCAGGGGAGGTTTAGGATGGAGATTGGGAACAATTTCTTCATGGAAAGGGTTGTGAAGCCTCGGTAGAGGCTGCCCAGGGCAGTGGTGGAGTCCCCATCCCTGGAGGGGTTTCAAAGCCGGGCAGCCATGGTGCTGAGGGACACGGGTCAGTGGGGTTTGGGCAGTGCTGGGCTGATGGTTGGACTCGGTGATCCAATCCCTTCCAAACTCAACCATTTAACAATTCTATGAAATAAAATAATCTTAAACAAAAAAGATGGACAGTCATGTTTCACCATTGGGTTGAAAAAAAATGCTGAGTACGTTTTCAAAATTAAATTCCGAGTAACATTTTTAGAATCTCTGTTTTTCCTGGAACTCTTAACCTTGGTAGTACCAGGAATGTCCGTGAAGCCCAAATCCTGGCTTGGATTCAGCACCTAAGTGACGGAGTGGCTCAGTCTGACCATCCCCTCATGAAGACGCTCTGTCTCTGCACTGAGCCCTGCATCCCACTGGGATCCTGTCCCACTGGAAGAGTTGACTCCAGACCCAGCACTGGGGTCCCTGCCCTCACCCCTCATCTGGGTTGGACCCGGGCTCTTTGTGCCGGGGACAGCGGGTGCCTGGTGAAAACTGTGAGGTTGATGCACACGCTGTGTTGAAAATGCCTCTAAAGTTGCTGAAGAAGCAGAAAAACGTCTGTTTCTTATTTCAATGAGTTTTCACCTTTTTATCTAGAGATGGCATAGAGCTGAGGAGTCTCTCAAAAATGCCAGGAGCCTGAACAGTGCCATAAATAGATTCCTGAATCAAATGTAAATTAAGCTTTCTGCTACGTTTTTGTAATAATCCATCCAAAGAGGAGCAAAAGCTAAAAACCATCATAACAATGGGATAAATTATACAGTCCCACAATTTTTCTAGCACTGCTGTTAGCATAACACTAGATTGATGTTGTACCTATTTTTATTTTTGCTGCTGGAACAGTCTTTGTCAAGGAGAGGAGGCATAAGAATTTCAATATCTAATATATTTTGTGAAGTCTATGGAGTGCTGCACTAAGCTGACCTTTTCAGGATTTTTCATTTCGAAGGGCAGGTCACCCGAGTCCGTGGCAACAGGTTGGGCCCCCCTTCAACGGGGAGGGGAGGAGAGCAACGGTCAGCCGTTCAAAATGCTGAATATTAAAAAGGTCAACAGAGCGTGGCGTGGCAAGGTGAAAATGAGACAATACAGCCCCAGATAGCTCCTTGCCATGACAAAAATTGTAGCAAGAGGGGAAAATGTCACAGTACGAATCCATTTCCAGCGAGGGATGGGGACACAGTGCAGAATGAGTCTGTCCTTCCTGCAGAGTTCCCGTGGGCTGCAGGAAAGGCTTAGCAGAATGAAGTGGCCTGTGTAAGAGTCAAAGGTGTTTCCTCACAAACCCCCTGCATTTGTGCAGGTTATGCTGTTAAATGGCCACAGAAACCTGGAAAATGGGCAAATTCTGTATTACTCTGTGCCTCTTCCTCCGTGTGCTGTGCTGTCCTGGCCACTGCTCTCCCCTCAAGAACAGAGGCAGGTGAGTTTAACAGCTTGCCCTTTCCCTGTTTTCCGACACAGGAGGGAAAGTAAAAATAATAATATTTTTAAAAAAATCATAAAATTAATAAAAAAAATCTATATTTAGGAGGAAAAAGATCAAATCTGAATGGTTGTAAAATGTTAAATTTTTACTGCAAACAAAAGCAGGAGCTTTTGCTCTCTGAGCCGCCCGGGCTCGGGGCACGGCTGGCACAGGCGACATGGTGTCACTCTGCCCCACGCACCCAGGACCCCGCAGCTCAGCACCTCTCCTGGTTTGCTGTGGGTTTTTCCATATCAATATTCAGCAGCTCTTCGTTTTCCATTTAAAACGTTTGAGAACCCAAATGGCATTTATGAAAATTCGCTTGTAAAATTTGCTGGGACGATTGTAACTGCAGAAATACCATTTCAGGCCGTTCTTAGTGCCATAAAGAAGCACTTTAGTAAGTATTTATTTTGCCTTGAAAAGCCAAGTCAGCATGCAATCAGCATAGATCTGAGGTACCTGGCTTGAGGCACCCTGGTCTGCAAGCGCTCGCTGATGGCTACAGGGAATGGCTATTTCACAACATCCAAAGCCCGAAATTAACATAAATAAGCTGCAATTGAAAATGAGATTTCTTCTCATCTGAGGCAGGAAGAATTAACTCACAGGAATTTTACCCAGCAATGAAAATGTTTTTCTTTTGCCTTCTCGGAGGAAGAAAGAGCATTAGGGGAAGCTAAAGGAACATGTCCCAGCCATGTGGGCACTGCACTGCCAGGCTGTGACGGACCCAGCGCTTCTTTTGGAGCACTTTTGACTTGGATGATGATGGTTTTGCTGGGGCTGTTGCAGCCAAGGGTCATTCCTGCTGGAGTTTGCATTCATCATCGTTTCCACACACAGCTCCTGCTGCCGCCTGCCTGGTCTGAATAAAGCCCCCAAACTGGCCTGACTTTACCCGGCAAACGGTGTGAGCACAGCTCGGCTTGTGCTTCTATCAAGTCCTGCATGCAGTAGCCTCTTCACTAGAAAAAAAAGAAAAAAAGAGCTCCTGAAAGCATCTCAAAGCTCTCCAAAGCAACCCTTGTCTGATGCTCCAACAGGAACCCAGCTGCCACCGATGGCTGTGCAGAACCTGGGATGCCTGAGCATCAGGAGGGAGACGAGGACGGGATTCCCTGAAGCCAAAGCAGGGGGGAAATTGTGTTGGGAAATTGGAATGAAGTGATTTTGTAGAGATTTGGAGTTTAAAATCATTTGGAAAAGGTGCATGAAGGATAAAATAGGTGCAGGCGCATCCTAGGCAGTCAAAGTCACTGTGTAGCCAAGGGGATGGCAGTAGGTCGGGGTCATCACCCCATTGCCCATGGCTGGGGTGGGTGACACGGGGTGATTCTGGGCCAGCACCGCTGGGGAAACGCAGAGCAGCAATTGCACTTCAGAGCAGGGCTAAATGGTGTCATGAGTTGTCATTGGCAAGAGGTGAAAACTGTACTCGAGCCCCTAGTCCCCTTGCCAGCTTGGATGTCATGAAAATTGGATGTGAAGCACCCTTGGTCATGGCTTTAAACAATTAAAATTCCAGCGAGGTGACTAGAGAAAGTCAGAAACCCGACCCGACGCAGCCCGTGCCCATATTGTGATGTGCTCTCCCTGCTTCTCCCCCTCCTTTTCCTCCTGGCTCCTGCTCGGCCCTTGGCCACCATCACAGGGGTTGTCATGAGTTGCACCTGGACCTTGGGAAGGCTGGTGCCAGCCTGCCTGCCCTCCCCGCAGGGTGTTTGGGATCCTGCTCACGATACAGGATAACGGGGTGCCAGGGGAGAGCGGCGGGAGGCAGCAGCACCACGGGGTGAATGGGGTGAGGAGAGTGAGGAGCAATATCCCCAGCAGCACCAGTCTAATAGTGCTAATCCTTGCTCCAGCTCGTGTTAGAGCAGTTCAGGCCCTTCGCATTAAATACAGGGACCATAGGTTCTCCAACACAGTGTTGGTAATTACCATAATATCCCCAACACATTGAAATAACGAGCGAAGGAGGAACTTGGCTCATTACTCGATGTCCCTCTCCCCGAAGCCATGTGGGAGAGCTCCTCCATTCCCTCCAGCTGGGGCCGAGCAGGGACAACTCCTCACCTAAATCTCTTTGGTCTATTTAGGGTTTTATGGGACATAACCAACACTTCAGGGTCCATTTGCAAACTAATGTCCAGCAGCTGCACATCCCTGGTCTCTGGCAGGCTGCAGCCAGGAGCCCCCGGGGGAGCAGCCTGGGGAATACAAAACACAGCAGTTTACACACAAAAATAAACCTGACTAAATCTCCAATTAGATCCAGACACAAAGGAAAGCAAACATACAGTGTTAATAAACATTGCTGCACCATCGTGGCAGTGATGGGGAAGCCCCAAGCCCACCCCCTGTGGCCACCACAGCCCAGAGACACCCAGCTGGTGGCACTGGGACATCCTTTGCTACAGCTCTGGTGCCTCTGCTGAGGTGAGCTGCTCCCTCCTCCTGCACAGACACGGTACAGAAAAAAATAGAAAAAAATGGAATAAATAAGCTCTGGGAGCTTACTGTCCCTCCTCCCACCGTCTGTGACACAACATGCTGCTCCCCCCCTCCGAGGTGGTGGGACGTGTTTGTTGTTGTGTTACAAGGATATTTCATTCATTTATTTCTTATAGATCCTCTGCTCCTTGATCCATTTTCAATCCCATGTTCCAGACTCGGTGCGAACATTAAACAAGTGCTGTTATTTTAAAAACATCATTGCACTAAATGACTCATCCTTCATTTCTTGTCACAATAATTTTTAATAGTTTTTTTCTCCTTGATAAATGTTATGTGGTGGGTTGGTTGGTTTTTGTTTTTTTTTCAAAGAAGGCATTTCTGGATGCTTTTTCCTTTTCTTGACTTTAAGGCTCCCGTGCCGTCAGCCACCACGCAGCTTTCCTGGAAACACGCCGTCAGTTCCAGGAGCTGTGAGCAGCTGGAGGGGAGCAAGCAAAGGCAGGGATGGTGTCTGGGGGGAGCAGTGAGCCAGGGGGTCCGTGGGGTGGGGACTCAGCACCATGGTGGTGCTGGATGGTTCCCCTTCTCCGTCCTCTTCCTCCCTGACTCACTTTACAAGCAGCTTCTCCTGGGTAGATGGACCCTCCTTGCATCTTGGGTGATCCACAAAGATTGCTGATGGTGGTGGAGGCCACATTATCTTGCAGAGAGACCTTATTGCCCTGCTTTTCAAAGTGCAGAATGGTGTTAATGAATTTTTTATGGGGTAGGTCTGATCAGGAGAGGAGAGGAGAGGAGAGGGAGAGGCTCCCCAGGCCCTTGAGAAGACTTTAGATCAGGTCTTTCTAAACCATTTCCCCGCTCCTCTGCTGGAAGTTAATTATTACAGCTTGCAACTCAAGAGTTTTGTTCTCAGTCATATCCTAGGTTTATTCTCGATACAGCTGAATGGCAAATTATTCATTTGCTCTGATCACAGTGGGGTTGGGATCTTTGGTATGCAAGTGACAATATTAATTGCTTGGCATGAGGTCTTCCAAAGAACAGAAGTTAGAAGGAATGATTCCACACCCCAAGTCATTAGGAGAACAGTGCAATTCATTATCTGCATGTTATTATTGCTAATGACATAGTAATAGACTCCATACTAACAATAAATATCTTTTTATAAGCTCAGTGTTTTACTTAATAGCTCTTCTCACTGAGGTTAGGAGGTTTGTGTCATCCTCTGCCTACGACACCCTCTCAGGAGCTCATCCTCTTGCCTTGTGCATCCATATCGGGCCACACGTGGTTTGGGGCTGTTTCTGTGCTTTTCTGTGAGTGCTTTGGCTGAAGCCCTGGTGGGACAGGGAGGTCAAGCAGCCCAAGCACAGGCTGGTGACGTCTTCCTGGTGTCATCACCATCCCTCGCCTGGGGAGCAAGGACCTGTCCAGACATCCATGTACCAGTTGTGACAATCTCTGTCCAGCTTTGGCCTCATCATCCCCAGGAACAAGATCTAGGGAATAAATTTCTTCATAAACGTAGGTATTAGATCGTCTGATGGAAACCCAGAGCATGGCTGGCTAACCACCCCTCGGCGATGGCCTCTGCAGATGATTTACCCTGAAACCAGGAGAGATGACTCCCCTTCCTTCACCCTACGGTACCCAAACGGGTTAGACTCCACTCTGTAGCTCATGCTTTGGGGCTTCTCACCTGCCCTGGAAGTTTTTCCCTGCTCGACAGGATACCCAGCAGGACGTGGAGGGTGCAGCTCCCGTGTTGTGGTTGCAGAGACTCCCCAGGGCAGCTCAGAAATCAGGAGCAGGGTTTTCTTAAATCAATAACTTCCTTCTCTTAGCACAACAGCATTTGTAAGTAGGGACAGCGCGAGCCTTTCAGAGAAACCACCACAGGAGGGGTGCTGTCTCAGACAGAGCACACAAGGAAAGCCAGGGCTGTGTCGACGCCAGCCACGGGACTGGCGGGAACAAATTTTCCATCCCGCCTGTTCGAAAGCTGTCGTGCCATGAGCATCCAACCATACCACTCCCTCAGTGAGCTGAAAATAACAGCACAGAGCAGATTTTTTTCTGGGCTTTTTGTAGCTGGTTTGGTTTTCCCGGGGGGAGGCTGGCTGCCCCAGCTCCAGGTGACCTCAGGGAGCAAAGGGGGGGAGGTCTTTGTCCCCAGCAGGAAAGCTAAAAGTGCAGGCTTCATCTAGGGCATGCTGACGTCTGGTTTTGGTTCGATCATGAGTCATTCAGGGGCAGGACACACACTTCCCATCTTCCCAACAGATCCCTCGGAGTGCGGGACAGATGGGCTGCGGGGACTTGGTCTCTTTCCAGCCGATGCTGTTCTCAGGGGACCTGAACACCAGATCCTGGTGGAGACCCAAAACTCACCCGCAGCTTTGCAACCCCGTGCTTGACAGGAGAAGGAGGAGGCCTGGAGCAGAGCTGAAGCTGGGGGGAAGAGGGCTAGGTCCATTTTATATCCACTGGTTATTTGGCAAGAAATTAATTTCTCTCCCTTCTGTCACTGAGAAGCATTTACTGAGGTAAAAATCTGCGCTGCTGGTCTGTCACCAGGGCTCCCACCCCACCTCCAGGACCCCATCCCATGCTGAGAACAGTGATTGAGAGCAGGCAGCTGGATCCAGAACCTCTGTCCCCACCTCAGGGGGAATCTGCCCTTGGAAAAAACAATATTAAGAGATGCTTCAGTACTACATCCCCTTATTCCTGGTCACAGGTGTACCGAGACAATTCTGGTGGCACAGCAGAATGCAAAATGATTTATTAATGAGAGGAAAATCTGCACCCTTGAATATATCCCAAAGCAAGTTCGAAGTTATTGAGGCAGGGTCATTACCATCAGCTCTATTAGCGAGAGGTGGAAAATAGATATTTTAACTTTAATTGAATTTCATATAAGTCACAACCTGGCCTTTAACAGAGAGGCTTCATTTTAATTTATCGCAGAGCCGGGCGTTTGCTTTAGGCTCCCCGATTCAGTCTCCAGTGCTGCTGAGGACGTTTTACCACACTTGTGTCCTGGCATCACACGCAGAAACCTTAACTAGAAAATCAGCTTGGTTTTGCTTTGGAGTTTCCTAATTTAGATGTAACGGTGCCCAGCGGGGACCGAATCTCGGATATTTTTTGCCTGAAGTAGCTCAAATTGCCCGGCAGCTAAGCTGGTTAAATTGGCCGTTGGATGCTGGCAGAAGCGATGTCCTGGTGCCTGTCCCCAACTCACGCTGCCTCGGGGACAGGGGGGAGATCCTTTCCCAGGGGAGGTGACCTGCAATTCCCACTGGGGAGGAACGAGGTGAGGGTGGAGACCCTCCGAGTCCCCCCATCCCTGTGGCCCCAGCCCAGAGCCACTGGGCTCCCACTGGTGGGAGTTTGCCCCCGTGCCTGTTTTTGAGGAGAGCTGGAGCAGGAGCATCCCTGGCGCCGGCGGGTGGTACCCAACCCCCGGATCCGGGCTGAATCCTCACCCTGCATCCCCATTCGCTTCCCTCCATCCCAGCGTCGGCTCCTCTGCCTCACGTCAACAGAAACCTTCCGTGTCCTCACAGATTAAAGGGGCAGGAAGGCACAATTCCAACTGAAATGGCACGTGGAATGACAGGAGGTAACCGTGCATTTTTGATACACGTATTAAATTATGCCGTAGAAAAGCAAGTTAACATTTTAAACATAGTGGAACTGTTTTTAACTTGTTTGTTTAGAAAACAAATATCTATTTCATATTACATTACATTGTTGAATTATTTATTTACAGCTCAAAATACCTGTTATTTGTGCTAGCTGCTACTACAAATGCTGAATTAATGTTCATTTATTTCTCCACTTATGTTGTGGAGATTGTATTATGACTTTATCAATTGGCTTCTTTTTTTTTCAGAGAAACTTATTTCAATCCAATTTCTTATGTCATGTTACAGACAAATGAAAGCAAAGGCCCCCCATATTGTATGTGAAATCTGTAATACCGTGGCTCTGGAGTAATGCCTTAAACAATCAAGCTAAATATGTCAAGGGACTTTTTAATACACTGCACTGATGAAGCAAGAGTATTAAATTTATTCAACCGTGAAAAAGGCTTTGATTATCATACACCTCAGCTGCGCTGGTGTGTGTTGACCACGAGAAAAAAAATAAGAGAAAATGAAATGTGATTAGTTCCTGATGGGTTGAAATTCCTTTAATACACGTAACATGGAGGGAATTCATACTAAGAGTTTCCATCAAGGATTTTTTTTTTCCATATCTGCTCCACAACACAATGAATCAGTGTCTCCAAAGTGTGATAACATTCTTATCAATATCTGAATGGGAACATATGGGATGGTGCAATTATTGCTATTTTATTGCTTGCTCAGTTAAGTGGGACATGCATTGTGTACGTCTCTCAAGTCCTATAAACAGCCACACCAGTTATTACTCCAGAAAACAGAAGTGCTGTTGCTTTGTGCCCTTTCTGTTTTTTTTTTTCTTTTTTTTCCCCCTCAGTAGATTGGATTGTGCAGGTTTGGAAAATTGATTAAGGTACCAGATTTTAAAAATTATTTTTGGGCTGAAGCTTAACAAAAGCCTATTTGTAAGACCTTACTAAGAAAAAAAAAAAAAAGAAGAGAGAGAAAGAAAAAGTAATGCATTTGAGTGAGACATGATTATAATATGCATAAGCCATTTGTCAGTAGATGGGGAAATTATGAGGAAGTTTAAAAGGCTGATAATTAGTCACCTGGCCTCCGCAGCATCCCAGTTTTGGTTTCCCTGTTTCCCAGGCAGAGGCTGAACAAGAGTCAGGACAGAGTCTTACAACTGAATCACTGCAGCCCCCGTTCTGCCTCTCCACTGCCTCCACAGTTGTTTCACACCTGCTCCATGCTGGTCCCTGGGGGTGAGGAAGCACAGAGAACGCCCAGAATCCACGGGGAACTGTGAAATGGAGTTTAAAATGCTGAGATCATTAATTCGTGTGCATTGCTTGTAGATGTGGACAGTGGAAAGTGTCTTCAGCAATTTCATAGAATGGTTTGGGTAGAAAGGGACCTTAAAGACCACCCAGTGCCACCCCCTGCCCTGGGCAGGGACACCTCCCACCACACCAGGTTGCTCCAAGCCCCATCCAGCCTGGCCTTGAACCCCTCCAGGGATGGGGCAGCCACAGCTTCTCTGGGCAACCTGTTCCAGTGCCTCACCACCCTCACAGCCAAGTTCTTCCCCACAGCTCATCTCCATCTCCCCTCTTTCAGTGTCAAACCCTTCCTCCTCATCCTGTGGCTACCCTCCCTCATCCAGAGTCCCTCCCCAGCTTTTCTGGAGCCACTGCAAGGACTGGAAGGGGCTGGAAGGTCTCCCCAGAGCCTTCTCTTCTCCAGGCTGAACCCCCCAAGTCTCTCAGCCTGACCTGTGCAGACGCTGCCTGGGCATCTCCACCAAGGTGGAGGGACATGGTGGGACAAGGTGGGACATGGAACCCTGGGACAGACTCAGGGCAATGATTTAACCCCCTGGGAAACATGCCTCCTCAGTAGAGTAAGGGGTTTCTACAGTTACACACAAAAACATGAGGGTTTGGCTGGATGGGTGGTGGGGTTTATGCAAATCATGTCACATTGAGCTGGCTGCTCTCCGAGTCCCACGTGTGACAGATGAGGGAGCCTGAGAATTTGTGTATTTTAATGGCACGTGTGCTGAGGATGATAAATGCAGTCTTCATCCGGCAGCTCCAAGATTCGCTTTTTATTTATTTATTTTAAGAGGGACGTGCATGTGGTTGAAAACACTTGCAACATTAATAACACTTCCCTGCAAGAAAGATGGATAAACACGGCATGAACACCGGTACAGCGATGCACGGCTGTTGGTTGGCAAGGGGTGTTGCTTCTGCCTTCAACAGCTGGGCAGAATATTGTCCAAGTCAGGGGGTTTACCTTTTTTTTTTCCAGAGGAATGTGCTCCGAAGCTGATATTTCACTGACACCTTGCTGCTGGCTGCACAGACACCATGTGGACCAGAGAAGCTGTGGCTGCTCCATCCCTGGAGGGGTTCAAGGCCAGGCTGGATGGGGCTTGGAGCAACCTGGTGTGGTGGGAGGTGTCCCTGCCCAGGGCAGGGGCGCTGGAACTGGATGATCTTTGAGGTCCCTTCCAGCTCTAACCATTCAATGATCATATGTATGTGGGTTGTGTCACAGTTTTGGGGGGATAAAATGTGGCACAAGCTTCTCTCTCTCAAAAGAATGAGAATTTAGGAGACACTGGGGTCCCATCAGCAACCGCCCCACTCTGAGTGTCCCCAAATGAGTAACAGGGTTCAGGAGCACAAAGTTTTGCAGCACTTACATTGCAGGGACTTTATTTTACAACAAGTTTCTTCTTTGTGTTTCTATGAGGAAGTCACTCAGGGTTTAATGAGGCTGCTGCCCCAGCACGCAGCTCTGGATTAGCCGGGGAAGCAAGAGACTTTTTATCTCCCGATTCCTTCACCAGGCTACAGCAACTGTGAGTCTGGAGCTGGGAAAACACAGTGGCACCCAAGACAAGCTTAAATGGGAGCTAAGTCATTACTGAGCTAGCAAAATAAATTCAGGGTACTGGAAGGAAACCGGGAAAAGGCAAAGCACACTGAGCATGATGGAAAAATGGCAAAACATACAAAATGAGCAAACTGTGGAAGCGCCGCCTTTCTGGAAGAGCCGGAGGTCTCTGCGCCCCCTGAGCTGAGCGCTGGCTGTGAGCAGGCTGGGCTGCAAGCAAATATATGCCCTCTTGTCATTTCATTTCTCCTCTGCTCATGGAAACAAAAACTGCATTAGGAAATACCTGGCTTCACTGTCAACTTTTATTCCCAGTGGAATCACGGGTGGGGTCTCAGCTTTGGCCTGAAAGAGCTTCCCCAGTGAGGGGTCTGTGAGCCATTTGGCAGCCTGTAAATCCATTTGCCTCATGGCTGAGGCGCTGGGTACCAGGTGACAACAGGGACTCTCAGATTTCCATAACTCTTCATGAAGTCCGTCCTCTTTTCCAAACATGTCATCCCATAAACTCCACACACACCAGGAGCCATGAGGTCCTCTGGACCCAGGGCTGGTGCCTTCTTGTTGAATGCACCCAATTTCTTTTCTCTGAATGGTTTAATTGCTCTTGGAGATGCCACAGCCCGTCGGTGCCCTCCGTGCTTTGAGTTGTGCTGTTTCCCTCTGACCGTGGTGCCCTCCCGCCTGTTGATATCCAGATGAAACAGGAATGTATTTTAAGTCTCTTCTGATTTAACTCAGGCTTTTCCAACTGCCGTCAGGAGTTAGTCTTCAGCTTCCTCACAACACACGGGGAGGCAGACCTTCGGAACAGATGGGTATAGGCGTTTGCCTCTTTGAGAAGGCTTCAAACAAGTGCTGGTGAACAAAAGCTTCTGCAGATCGTCATTATGCAAAGCGGGATGGATGTGGTACTGGGAAGAGGTGGATTCGTGGTCAGGGAGGACACAGCTTTGTTTGCCTCACCTGGCAGAGTCCTGGTGGGGGGACTGCACGTTGTGGGGAGCTCTCCCCTCAGGCAGAAGTAAAGTAGATTGTACAAATTGGGGGAAAAAACTTCTGGAAAGAGGACTGGGAGGAAACAGCTTCTGAGCAAAGGCTCAGGATTGGTCATGGTGCTGTCCCCTGTTTGAGTAATTTTTATGTAGGTAGCAGGAAAGCACGAATATCTTGATTCATGAGAGTGAAACCTCTGTGATACACCCTCCCAGTGCTGCGATAATTAAAGCTGGGAGAGGCCACGATGGCTGGTTGGGAAGACCCTCCAACCCTCAGTAAGGGTCCGTGCAGGTGGGCACGAGCAAGGGTCCCCTCCTGGAATATTAATAGCGATGTGCCGAGCAGATGCTGGATCTCGTGTCATCCGCAAGGAACCTGATTAATATTTCAGTAAGATCCAGACAAAAGCAGAGATGAAAAAATGACAGATTCACAGTGTCATGGAATAATATTTGCTGATTGAGAGGCACGCAGCTTTTTAAAGAAGATATAGGGGACAGCATTTGCAACTTGTTCTTCTGAAGAGAGAAGTCCCATGACAGATTTCAAATCTTTGGCACAGCTTTATAACTTTATCAAAGAAAAGCATCAAAGTGAGAGAAAAAAAAAAGGCGGAAAAATAATCAATAGAAACCACAACAAAATAGAAGATCAGGATAATCATGTTGTACCATCAAACAGGTACCGTTTTTGTGCCTTTTGTGCTGTTTTCTCCGTGACAGTTTGGTCTCAATGGCACAGTGAAAAATAACTCGCTTCCCCTGTGATTGACAGGAAATGTAAATGCCAGCAAGCAAATGCCAGCAGGAAAAGAATCTTCTCTACATATTGTACACCTTAATGCAGCGTTGGATCCAACCAGCTTCCTCCTGAGCTAATGGGTAATTGGACCCATATGGCACCCAAAAAAGTGCAGGTTTGGGCTTTCAGTATGGGGAGAAGTTACCTGGGAAACTGTCTACATGTACTTACTTATCAATATTCAGTGCTATTGCCAAGACAAGATAAAGGAGTAAGATGGAAACTTGAGAGCTGTAGATAAAATAGGCCAATAAAATGCATCAAGGGAGACTCTAACTCTGCAGCACTTCCCCTGATACTGAACTTCAGTCCTGACCGTCACAGCAAAAATAAATGTCGTCTGTGTTTTCTAGAACAGCAGCACTGACTAGTCCGTGTATGAACTTTATTAATACACTGTCTTTTAAAATCTTTTTTATTTTTTCCTCTGCATGTTTCATTAAAGGACTTATAAGCATTTGTGTGCCCACCTCCCTGCCCTTTGCTTTGGTTTGGTCTTTTTGTAATCACGTTTCCATCAGTATGTCTCCAGGTGAATTGTGGATGAAGGAGCAAGGGCACCTCGGATGCTCTGGGAGTCCAGCTGAGAGTATTTGGCACTGTAAAGACAGCAAAACTAAAGTTTGGGCAGCTCTTCCCGGGCTGAGGGTCAGCAGCTCCAAGGAGACGTCCAAGAACTAGGAATGTTCACTTGGAAACCAAGGGCTGTGTGGGGAGCACTGCTCACCCTGCGAGGGTGTCGTTAATGATGGGTTGCTGAGGCTGCCATGCTGAGGAGGGAAGGGGGAAGGAATCATGCCAAAGTCACAGCAATTGTTGGCTAATTATTGACACTGAGCTCGGTAGTGACTTCTGTGGCACGTCTGTGAGTGACAGCAGAGATGCCACATCGCAACGGAGAACGTTGACTTATCCCGGTTTCCTATAAAATAATGAGATGCTTTGGAGAAGTGGAGCCGATGCTCCTTTCCAGCCCGGGAGTGGCCAAAGGAGGCTCTGAGGCTGGATCGTGTGCTGGTCCTGAGCTAATGATGTGCTTCTGTGGGGTCCTGCATCGAATGAGAGAGGAATCATTGTTTTCCTTGGGTGCCTTTTGATGTGCTGCTTGTGTGCGCTGGCACAAGCCTCTCATTAGTGACAGCCTGTCTGTGAGTAAAGTGTGGGCAAAAACCACTCTTTCTTGGTCTACTTTGTCTGTAAAACAATAAAAAACTTTAATCATAGAAAGGGAAGGGCCAGCAGCCTGCTTTTGTGATGCAGACTTTTCTTTTTTATTAGGCCTGAGACTGAGAATGGCTCTTGTTAAGAAATCCTGGTTTATTGCAGGGGACTGGGAGATGAGATAAGAGTGAAATACCGAACGCGCACACAGACACGGAATGTGTGAAAAATTGGAATGATAAGGTCTTTGGAGCAGGCTCCTGTGAAGGTGATTGAGGCACCACACTGCATCATATTTGCTAGAGAAGTTGAGGAAAATTGCAGTATAATCAATTAAAATTGGTGCCAAAGTGCCTGGACAGAGCTGTCTGAAAGCAAAATATAATAAATACGTTTCTTCTTTACTTTTTGTCAAGGTTATGTGACTTTGCCAACAGGCGACACGGCTGCAGAGGAGGGTGTTGCACAGGAACAACCTTGGCCTGGATCAACCTTATGTGAGGACCAGGGAAGGGTGCTCACTTCAGGACAGAGATTTGCTCCCCACAGGGATATTCCAAACCTATGTCACCCCCCAGACACGCTGAAGTTCTGGCCCAGGGGATGGACTTCCCAACCAGCCCCATCCCAGCCCTGGTGTCTCCAGCTGGGTGGCCATGAGCTGGACCCAGGGATGGGGGACAACCCCAGTCACCAGGACCCCAACATGTCTCACCTGAAGGTCTATGGGCAAAACTAGGCCCATGGATGGATCCAAACACCTGCAATATTGTCTTTGCAGAGCCCGTGTAGGGCCACGGAGCTGGTGGCACCAGCAGCGTGAAGACCCTGCGCCCAAGGGACACCCAAGCTGGGCTCCCTCAAGGCAGTGGCCATGGCCAAACATAACTAATGCTTAAATGACACCTTTTTTTCCTCTCTCCTACTCCATCAAGTGAGCCATCATTACAGGTGGTGGGATGGATGGGGTGCTGTAGTTCCTGCTCCCGTGATGCCCACACAGAGCCGCTGAACAGAGCCTCCCCGTCCCCGGCGCCGCGCTGATGTTATTTCTCAATTACTTTTTGTTAAGCAAATACGCAGTGTGCCTTAAGTGCCGCATCCAGTAATTATGCTGAACTCTTCAGCCTTGCGTGATGGCTTTCTTACAAACCCTTTCATTATACCTGTCATCTGAACTTTAAACACTTGGCAATGCGGCAAGAATGCATTTGAAAAAATACAGGGATTATTTTTACACACGCCACCTGTTAGAGAACATTTGGGAGTGCAAAACTGAATGCAATTGAGGCATCCCGCATCGAAAAGACAGTATAAGGAATGGCTTCAGTAAATAATCTCGTGGTTTGTTTGTTGTTTTTTTCAAAGGAGACAGAAGTACCAATGTTTAGTACACGCACACACACATGTTGTCTGGAAGGGTTTGCTGTTCACACACACAGCTGCAATTTGTGTGCCAGGAGCTACTGATGTTCGAAAAACAGTATCTTGGTTCTCCTTACGTCAAGGCACAATTTTAGCTAGAATTCTAACAAATAATGTAATTTTCATTCTCATTTATTTTAGCAAATAATTTTAGGGATGACTGAATTCTTTCAAGAGAATGCTGCTGTTATAGAGTGGGACTAATTAAGAGATTTTGGATATTAAGAAAAAAAAGTATTCAAACACTTTAGAAGACCAACTTTAAGTAGGGACAGGATTTTTATGAACTTTCCTCTCTCTCACAGATACCCACATCACTCGAGGGCAGCTCTTCTTCAGGACGCCCTTTTCCCAGAGCTGGGAAGAAGGAAAATCCTGGGGTGATGGGGATGGAGCCCTTCAGAGGATACTGCTGAAGTTTCCCCACTAATGGAAAAGACAGGAGCTTAATCAGGGTGGTAATTGTCTCTGGTTCCTGCTGGCTGTTGGGAAGAGCCCAGTTCCTGGGTAGGTGTCCCTTACTTTTCTGTGTGCAGCCTGTGAGTGCTCTGAAGCGCTGACAGACACGGGGCTGCGCTTGTGCCTCAGCTGCAGCTGATGCAGGAGATCCAGAGACTTCAAAGATCTCACTTCATTATTTTCTGTATGTTAGTTACATTTCGAAGTCAAATGATTTCTCAGCGAAAAATTCTATTGTTATTTAAATTGGGTTCATTTTAAAGCATCAAATAAAGTTCAATAAAATTTTGTTTTTAAAACACTGAAATCAAGTATTTCGACAGAGCTGACATATTTCATTTCAACAGTTTAACAGAACGTTTTTGATCTTCAATTTCCAAAGAGCTTGCCCAAGTGAAGTCATTAGTGCTTACACTTAAAAAAATTAAGACTTTTGAAGATTAAAATCATGAAAACATTTCAATGTCATTAAACCAAAATATTTGTATTAATTCAAAACGACTTCAAAATGTGTTAGAAATTTTGATTTCTTTTGATTTAAATTTGAAGATGGAAAATTAATTCATTGAAACAGAAAGCGTTGATCCTGCACAGATATTATGGGAATTATCATTTATTAAGACCCAACCAAGTTTTGCTGTAAAGGCGGTGATGATTCAAAATGTTAGCCTCAATTAGAGCGAAACATGGGTGATTCGAAACGAGCTGTGCTCAAATAAATTACTCAGTGACAATATCACTGGAATCATGCCACTGATGAGAAATGGGAACCCAATGGGAGCATGTGGGCACAGGGAAGCTCCGGCCTTTAGGTTTGAGTGGATGCTGATGGGAAAGACCAGCTGGGTTCTGGCCTCTCCAAGATATTTCATAGCAGGAAGGGACGTTCCTCTGCCCGAGGTGATCTCCTTGGCCATATTCACAGAAACTGAGTTAATTCCAGCAGTCCCATAAACACAATGTCTTCTTAATTTGATCTTCAAAGCCTTGCAGCTGCCTAAATAACAAACAACCATTTCAAAATATTATGTCTGGCGTCTCTAAATAGAAGTTACCTGTAGAAGCAAGATTTTTGCAGGATTTAGCCTGTGGTTTTTGCTGTGCAAGGGCTTATTGGTCAAAATTGGATTGTAAAATTTCTATCAAGAGTTTGTTTACTAAGGGTCTGACTGTTCCAAATGAAAGAGCAGACAGTGTTTATTAATCTGAAATACTTCTAAAAGTTTTGTGGTTTGAAAAGAATGTCAACAGCTCCTCCAGGATTTTTGTGTGTGTGTGTGTTATTTTTCCTAGTGGAAATGTTGATAATGATGTTTTTTATGATTATTTTTCCAGAGTCACACTTTCCCTGCCGGGGGAATGCCTTCTTTTATGCTTTGTTCCTGCTAAATGCATGTTAAGAACACTGTGTGCACATGAAGAATCTCCTCTGCATTGAAATGTGTCACTGTTATAACCAAGGAAAGGCAATAGTCTCCAAAGCACAACTTGCAGCTTCCAGCACTGTGTTCCCAGACTGTGGGATCGGTGGGGGATGATGCTCCCAGGCAGGGGGTGGGTGAGGGCTGGGAGATCTGAGGATGCAGCTCCCCATTGCCCCCCAGGACACTGCTGTGGGCAGAACCGCTCCTGGGAGTGGGGCTGGAGCTGGGAATTGATCCCCAGCTTCCCACCGAGACGTCTGTGCCGTTATGGAGCTTCCCGACTTAATTAATGGCTTGAACTTTGAGTTCTCAGAACCTCATTGATTGGGGGAGATGTGCCCTCTTGCTTTGCAGAATACAAATAGCACCTGGTGATGCTTTTGATGAGCTCTCTGTAGCCTGGAGGCAAACCTCAAGCCAGGAAGGGGGGTGCTGAGTGTGCACCCAGGATAAGGGGGGGCAGAGAGCAGAGATTTGGCCGGCAGGAGCGGGGTCCCACCTCCTCCCACACCTGCGCGTCCCAGTCTCCATCACCAACTGGGGCCTGAGGACCAGACCTTCTTCCCAACAGCAGCGTGTGGGGTTGGTTGGTTGTTTCCTTGTTTGTTTTTCAGGACCAGCTGTTTTGAAAATAATAATAATAGTTATCTAAAACACACAAAGGAAAAGAGCGTCCTGAAAATACCTTAGAAAACGTCTGCCTGGGTTTTCAAGAAGCCTGAAACAGCAATTCGGGTCCCTTCCTACTCATCCCAGTACACACCGGGTGCCTCAGAGGCTGGAGAATGCGCTGCTCCCAGAAATGCCGGTAAAGGCTCTGGAGCAAGTCAAATTTATGAGAAAAGAGGCAGAGCTCTCTGCAAACAGTCGTGGGAGACATCACCACTTGCTGAGAGGTTTTTTTCTGAGCTAATTGCGCCTGGCTGACAGGGAACCGATGATGGGAAAGGAGCAGTGTCTGTCCCTGCATCCCCAGCATCGTCCCATCCGGCAGGCGTCCGCCTGGGAGCCGCTCCCCAGCACCGGGCTGCCCTAGAATTAACCTGTCCACGGTCCAGATCTGCCGTGTACAGACTGCCACCACATCTGAAAAAATCAGTGGGGCTCCTAAAGAATAAAGGAAAAGTAAATTATCAAACTGAGTCTTCAATTAATCATATTTTTGTCACTTAATTACAGCAATTCTGGAAAAAAACTATAATAATCCAATGATTGTCCTACTTCAAAAATCTTTGACAGTAGTTTTATGAGGAAATTCATGTTTATTAATGACATCAGCTGGAATGATCAGCTAGATAAGGACATGTTAATTACGTCGCCATCAGCATCAGGCTGACCATGAACATGCCTCACACTTACCTCCCAGGGACAGAGGCTGGTGGAAGGAGGGATGCTCTGGGCCCTGTGAGGCTGGGGTGAGCAGGGCTGGTCCAGAGCAGCGTCCCCTGCAGCAGGGTGCCCGTGGCCTCGCTGGGCAGAGCGAGGTGATGCCGCATGGACAGAGGGTTCCCCAGGAGCCCTGCCATCCTCACCATCTCCTGGGTGCCCACGCATCCTCCTGCTCCCAGGTAATTCAGTCCGATGAGGTGTTTAAGCGGTGATCTGGCGTGCTCGCTTTTGCACCTGAGAGGTGTGGAGATTTCACCATGTGCTGCTTCCTGCTTTCTTCCATGCGTGCAGCGGGGGGAAATGATGGAATTTGCTGCTGCCTTTAACGTGTTGTGTTTTTAGTATGATCTCATAGACTCCATTTGTGGTATTTGCCTGGAGCCTAAGAGGCATGGGGATTTTTTGAGTGGTCCAGAGCTTCAGCCTTTTCTTGCAGCCAGTGTCCTTGGACTACAATTTCCATCACCCTCTAGGACCACGTCTCCATCATCCTTCTCTCCCAGATCCAAACCTTTCCTTGTTGGGGTGGGTGACTGCTCAGGTATGGCATACATATAAGGCAACTGTTGTGACCACACAGACGATCCTGCCAGGGAAGATGAGAGCACACTGGAGGTGATAACCTCTGAAGTCCAGCTGTCCATGACGCAGCTACCTCAGTCTCTTTCAGAGGTCTCTGGTGCCAGGGTTTCCTCTCCTTCCCTTTGCTGGAGACACTCCAGGCTGACAACTGGCCTGAAAATATATTCTCTATTAATTTTGCCCCGTTACTCCTGGTAATTTCTCTCTTCTATCAGTGTAAACAAATCTCTCATACCCTTCATGTTTATGCCCTTCCAATATATTTATGTGCTGTCACACCCCTGGAGCACATTTTTCAAGTTGATGCAACTTCCAGGTTTTCACGGTTAAGTAAGAAATGAATGATGAGTGAGAACAAAGCCTCCTATTATGAAGTAAACTGAAGCGTGTGCTAATTACTGCACACAGACATCATGATGGAAGAGGGGAGTTTAAGTGACACAGCCACGGTCTTCTGCAGCCCCACGCACCCAGCCAGGGGTGGGAGATGGGGCAAACGTCCTGGTATCTCCTGCACGGAGGATGAGCACCCAGACCAGTGTGCTTTATGGGAGGTGATGGGGTATAAGTGCAAGGCAGTAAGAGGTGCTTTTGAAATGTGGTACGGCCAGAACAGTGAGGAAAATAAAATGCCTGTTTTTAAAACATCACTACTATGAGATAATATGCTACTGCTTCCCCAGTAGAGCACCCCAAGAAGTAAATTTTCTCCTCCTCTAAGGAGGTGTTTTTCTCTGTACAGTTACCCATGTCTGCAGTATCTGCAGATGAGATCTTCCCCCACCACATCTTCCCTTAAAGACCAGGGCTATGACTTGACCATCCCTCACCCCAGAGTGCTGTACCTGGNCCAATGTAAAGATTTTTTTTTTATTGTATTTATACTCGTGGGTAGGACACTGCCCGTGGGAGCAGTCGCTGCTGCAGTACCTCCAAAGCCTGCGTCCCAGCCCTCTCTCCATCCCTCTCCTCCCCCTGCCCTGCACCCCAGCAGGAGGAATCTCCTCCTGTTTGCCCAGTATTGACCCAGAGGTGTGAGAACTGCTCTGTGCACCCAGCGAGGAGGCAGAGGATGAAGAGGCAGAGACGGGCAGCGCTGGGAGCTGCAGGGAGCAAACACGGGGCATGGCTGAGTGCGGGGCTTGGCTGTCTCTGCGCTCACACAGACAGAAAGGAGGAGAGAAGCAGAGCTGCGAAATTAAAATCGAGAAAACAATCTGTGTTTCTAAAGCAAATGGTGAACATTACCAGGTAGCACAAAGAACTGGCTGCACACTACACAACAGCTAAGTAACATTTGTAGTGAGTGATGGCAGCACATCAAATTATTAGCGTTTCAAGTAAAAAGAATGTTGGCAGAGTAGAAAGGGGAGTATTCGGAGCTGTAGAAGAGAGGCTGTCTCTACTGCTCATAAAAATACAGAAGAGAACATAGTAGAGAGGCTGTCTCTATTGCTGATAAAATGAAATCCCATCTCTGGGAAGGATCTGAGGACCCTCTTTGATTTCCTGCTTTTTTGTAGCACTCCAGTGGCAAACAAGGCACACTTCACCCGAGGGCAGATTTTTGAAGCCCAGTGCACTAACACACCAGCCACATCTGGGTCTCCCGGCTGTGGCTTCAGGCGAGGACCTGCCTTTGGTTCCCCGCTCCCTCTGATGCAGGCGTCAGCTGGGGAAAAAAATAGGTGGTGGATGCTGTGAGCGATTGGAGGGTTAGCATTTTGAGGAAGAGACCACAGTCTGCTTTTTGCACAGGCACTGAGAGCCATCAAGGAACAGCAACGGGACAAAGTGGGGTGGATTTGACCCCTCTGCTCCGCTTTGGGGAGGACCCCCCCAGTGCTGCCTCCAGCTCTGGGGCCACCAACGTCAGAAGGACGTGGACCTGTTGGAGCAGGACCAGAAGTGGCCATGGAGATGCTGGGAGGGCTGGAGCCCCTCTGCTGGGAGGACAGGCTCAGAGAGTTGGGGGGGTTCAGCCTGGAGAAGAGAAGGCTCCAGGCAGACCTTCCAGCCCCTTCCAGTCCCTCAAGGGGCTCCAAGAAAGTTGGGGAGGGACTCTGGATGAGGGAGGGGAGCCATAGGATGAGGGGGAAGGGTTTGACACTGAAAGAGGGGCAATGGAGATGAGATGTGGGGAAGAACTTTTTGGCTGTGAGGGTGGTGAGAGCCTGGCCCAGGTTGCCCAGAGAAGCTGTGGCTGCCCCATCCCTGGAGGGGTTCAAGGCCAGGCTGGATGGGGCTTGGAGCAACCTGGTGTGGTGGGAGGTGTCCCTGCCCAGGGAAGAGGGTGGAACTGGATGAGCTTTAAGTTCCCTTCCAAATCAAACCACTCTGTGATTCTATTATTTTATGACAAATTTACTCTCTTATGACAGTTGAGTTTTGGATTTGATCCTAGGTTGATATGGGAAATGTTGCAATTAGTGCAAATCCAGAGCGCTAATTACATCTTGTCAGGAAGAAGGCAGCCGCCCCAAGCAATGTTCAGTTGGGTGTTTTGAACAGCAGAAGGAAAAACACTTTCTGCGATGAAAGGCAGAGGTTCCCTGCTATGCTGGAGCCTTCTCCAGGCGTCAGAAGCACTTTAGGATCTGAGGCATCTGCCCGTGCTCCAGAGAGCACGTCCCTCAGATCTTCTCCACCCTGCACCCCTGTGCTGCTGAAGGGCTTGTTTGGATATGCCTGGGAGGGCCGCCTGTCAGCTCAATATCCAGGGCTGACACATCTCACTCTCTGCCTCTGACAGCCTGGCAGAAGATATTGATGCTTCACAGCAGATTCGGGACCTTTTGCCTGTGGCTTGTCTTCTCAGGGGTGACTTTCTTCCTAAGACCCTTAACTGGCTATTGATTTGAGACCTCCCACCTCCTTGTGGTGCTTCAAAACTGGAAGTTTCTTGCTTGAACTCTTCTTTTTTATCTTCTTCTTGTACAGCTTCAGCAGGGCCCTTCTACAGAGGAGTGCTTCTAGAGGGAGACAACACCCATCCCATTGGATTCCCTAAACAGACTCAATATGCACATTCTTTAGTTCTGGTTTATGGATTTCAATTCATAGTCTTTTGAGAGGACATTTGGCCTTTGTTAGTTGATTAGAGGGACTGAGGGCCCATTTATTGTTTTTCATTTAAGGTGAACTATTTGTGTGTTTGGGGACAAAATGAGTCCGTTCCACTGAGCAGGGGCTGTCTGAGCTCCCTGCCCAGGTGGTGCAGATCAGCTCAATGGTGTCCCATGGCCTCTGGTCCCCAACAGCAGATTGTGGGGTCCTGGTGGGGAGAGGGTGGGGGTCACAGTTCCCTGGGTGAGGTGATGCTCACCTTCAGCAATGGACACATTCAGGGCTTATTTGGCACCCAGACCTGATGCTCTCGCTGTTGGATGGCTCGCTCTGGAGCCGTCCATAACACCTCCCACTCTTTGTGTGCTTTTTCTTGACAAATAATGAGTCTGTCAAGAAATTATTTTATTTTCAATACAACTGGTAGTTAAAATAATTTGGTCACACTCTTCATTTCTCACGTCAGATATCTGATATAAATTTCTACCCATTGGTAGGCCTGGCTTTATTTTTTCTGACAATATTCTGTCTTTTCACATTATTCAGAAGATCCTTTCTAGCCATCTCAGGTGGTGCCCTTACTGCAGGGACAGAGCACGAGGCTGGTGTGTGGGGCTCACGGTCTCAAAGCTCAGGTGAGGGTACACCTGGTCCTCCCTGCCCTGATGGATCTATAAACTGCTTGTTCCCTTCAAACACCTGAGACTTATGTCAAGAGATAATTCTTCCCTTATCCTTTAAATCCTTCTACCTACAGAAAGTGACAGCTGCTGATGAAATGACAATATGAGCCAACCAGCGGCTGCTGCAGGCTGTCAGTTGGGATAACTGGAGGGCTTGGAAGGTTTAATTTCAATTTGAAATGATTTTATGTGGGGAAAACCATGAGTGATGGGGTTATAACAGCAGCTGACAAATATGACCACATCACTTCACGTTTGTTTCCCGTTAACTAACTCTTTGCCTTTCTTCCTCTTAATGTCACGTACACTTCTGGAGTCATGTTGCAGTTGAGATCTTTCAGCTTCCTGGGGAAAAGGTACTCCCCGTGTTTTCTTTCTGCAGAGCAGCCGATACAGAGGGTCACCGGCTGCCACTGCTATCTGCAAACTATAATTCACTGGCTTGATTTAATCTCTGAGAAAACGGGTAAGCATGATTGCACATGACATCCGGATTCCCTCTGTTGTCAAATACATCCCGAATACGCTGCAGTTTGAATTATCAGAAGGATAAAAGAGGAGCAGGCTCCTCAGCCTCACCCTAAATTCTGTATTTTTCAAAGTTTAATGGAGGAGCCTTTTACCTTGGCTCGTCCAGGGGTGCTCTGGCAGCCAGCAAGCCCTGCCTCAGCAGGCACAACCCCCAGAACTCTTCCCTGGGTTGCTTGTTTCTGCTCTATTGCGAGCTTCTGTCCTACAGCTCTTGTCAGGAGAAGCCTGCGGGTTTTAAGGATATCTCTCTGGTTTCCTCAATTTTCCAAGAGAAGGACTTTGATTATACAGCAATCTGAGCCCTGGAGGCTCTGGAAATGAGGAGTATTTGAGCCTCCACCATTTCTGCTGCTCAGAGTGCCCACCCCTTTATTTCTCGCTTGTGATTCCTTAGCTAACGTGACGTTAATTGTGATTGGAAAATGATTGAGCCTGCAAATTGTGAGGCTGCTCTCACTTAGCCACGTAGCAAGTGTCGCTTCCATTAGATTGCTCTCTTCTTTCATTACTGAACAACTTTATGCTCAGAAAGAAGTTAAAAGTGAATAACATTTGTGTTGAGAGACTCTTTCCCACACACTAGTGAACAGATGTATGAAAGAGAAACCTGCCCTTGCACACTGTCTCCTCCGTGATTGCTCTTCAAGAAATAAAAGAAAGGCTCTGCTCTCAAGGACTGAACGAGGTGTTTCCCACCACTCTGCCCATTAAGGCTCTTCTGTTCGCAGCCCTGCCATGCAACAGCTTCCTTGTCGAAATTAACTCAGAGGGAAAAAAACTTTTAAAAATAAAAAAAGCATTGCAAGAGCAAAGTCCTGTGGAGGTGCCAGCCCTGGGGAGAAAGGCAGAGGCAAGAGCTGTGACCTGGGGACAGAGGGTGGATGTCTCCCTTGGCAGAGAAGAGCACTGACTCACCGTTTGTGCTGGGGATCCAGGGAGAAGGGTTCCCCCCAAGTGTGATGTAACCTCTGCTGAGAAATATGTCCCTCAAATAATGGCTGTGGAAACGTCTTGGTTTAGCTTCTTACCAATATCTTAATCCTCGTGCCTTATACAGGAGCCTGCTTCATTTCCGACTAAAGCCCTGGTACAAGACATAAGGATGGGCTCTGCTACGGAGCTCACCTTCCGGGGGGATGCTCACCCCAAGGAGGCCATGGCTTCTGGGGGTCCCCCCCATGCAAGAAGGCAGAGGCAAACAGTAACCAGGAAAAATCAATTGAAGAACTGTTTGTTCAATAATTTTCTCTCACAGCTGTGTTATTTGCTGCTTCTCTTTGTGTTTATCACATTTTGAGACAGTCACCAGTGGGTGCTGAAGGGGTGGCCAGGTGTCTCCTGTCAGCCAGGGTGGAAGCACGTTCCCAGGGTGCCTCCTCTGACTGTACCTTGGTTTGCGAAGATTCTGGGGTTTGCTGTTTGCTACAGGCAGTGCGAGGGATCCACCAGCAGCACGTTGTTTGACTCCAGACAGCAATCCTGCAGATCCACCCTGTGTTTTCTTTTCCATGTGTAAACTAACAGTACACCTGCATCTATCCATCAGCTGTGCCACCAGCTCTCTTTTGAGGTATGTATTTAAAAAGAATGGTGATTTTGGAACAAGATCCCATTGTCTTTTCTGCTTCTCCAGACGATATGAAAGTTAAATTTCCACAATCCCACTGGAAAGGATGAGGATCCACCTCTGCACGTTGCAGAAGGAGCTACTTGCTATTTTAAAATTAATTATTGCTAGTTAACCATGATAAGCTACTCTCCTATTTATCAATTGACCAGTATTGCATGTATTGCATGTAGTAGTTTATTGCGTGTATATGAATTTGATATTATTAATTATGATTTTTTATTAGTGATTACAGTGTCAGTAAAGGGGAGGCTTTCAGGGGACGACTTTACCCCTGAGAAGTGCTGTGTTGTTGCCTTATTTTACAATGTGTGATGCAAACCTTTAATAAGATGCACATTTATTCTTTGTCGTCGATTTGGTGAAAAATCTTTGTAATCCCATGGAGTTCATAACTCAGGACCTTCAGCTTGGCTCCTTTGTGGCTGTGCATTCCAAAGAGGACAGAGCAGAAGTCTAGTCTGTATTTTCAAAGCCTGTGCGATTCTATCCCTTGCTGCTTTTTAACACAAGTACCCCTCAAAATGAAAATAATTAAACATGATTATTTGTGATGCTGCGAGTGAGAGTCCTCATGGGAGCTGTTAACGTATTTGTGTTTTTCTTCTTGGGGAACCTTCTGGAATAGGACTCCACACAGCTCTTCACAGTGTAGGATTTGCAAGAGGCTGTTTCAAAACCAGCCCGTGGATCTGTGTTTGAATGGTCTTTCCAAAAAGGAAAGGGTAGAGCCCCTGCTGCCCACCGCAGGCAGCGGAGCTGGTGCACCGTGTGGCCAAACAACCCCCCTTTTCACCTCCAGCAGCGAGGGATCAGCGCCCTAAAACCCATCACTCTCCAGCCCCAGGAGCCTGGCACTTGTGACCAGGTGGTAGTCCCCAAAAACAACCGGGTGGCCCCCAAAACTCAGCTCAGACAAAAAAGAGAAGCATACCAAGAACAAAAGTGGTTACAGTTACAAACGCTTTGCTTAGAAAAATTAATAAGTTGCCTTTTAAGTCTTCTTTTTAGAGTCTTCATAAATGCAATTGAAATTATAATTTAAAGAATTTAAATATGGCAGAGAAACACAAGTGACTATCAAATTATAAGTAAAGATTACTGATTTTCTTTCAACCTTTATAGTGAAAATTATTTTCTTATTAAAAAAATATCAAAGAGTTATTACTATTTTCCTGGGTTTTTGAAGAAGTAATGAGGAGTAAACTCAAGCAATTATTCACATACACTATTAAATGTCACTGTTAAACAACTGCACTGCACCAAGAGGAAGAGACATCGATTCACGGAGGAAACTTTGGGCCGATTTCATACTTGCTGAATTCTCCCTCTTCCCTGGGATGCCTGAATAATTTTATGCACAGCACTCAGATAAAGGTAGAGTTTTCTTGCTGTCTATTTGACTGTGTGTTTAATTGAAATGCTTCTTACATCATCTTGTGTGTGAACTCAACCAGCAAAACCCCCGTACCTGCTCCTAAATGATACAGAATCAGATGGCGTATCACATTTTAAGCATGATGTGTACTGACACTACAGAATTTGTGTTGCTTTCACCAATTCACCACCCCAGAGTTTGCAGCCGGCTTTTTCCTCAACAACAATTACTCCAGCAAGGGCAGTTTTAATGAAATGTCACTCTTTAAAACCGAGAAGCAAGGTCAAATATCCAAGGGGAAACTGTCCAGATCCTTTGAACAGGGGAAGGAAAGTCGCCTGCAAAGTTTTCTGTCAAGTGCTTTATGACTCCTGATGGCACCCAGAGGACAACCAGAGTGGCGACCTGGCTATTTGTTATATTTATTTCCTAGGTAATGTTTTATTATTACTACTTGGATTTTGTTAAACTCTACGTTAACAGGAAAATGCAATAAAATGCAATCCAGTACAAAATCCTAGAAATTAACATACAACACTATTCTTTTCTAATAAAAATATAGCATTTATAAATCTAGCATTTATTTTACTTTCAAGACATCCTGAGAGACCACAGGTACCAAATCACAAGTGAGGATCATTGATCTAAGGGATGTAATTTGGAAATGTCCTGGTGCTGGTTCTGCTCCGGGCAATTCTCATTCCCCTGAGCAAAAGAAGGAGCTTTCCAAGTAATATAGAAAAAATTTTTCTGGTCTCATTTAGCAATTAAGGAGAAATTTATAACAACACGGGAAATTGGTGCTAGCTTGGATTCAAGTCATCTCAGCCTGCCTGCAATAACAAATGTTATTAAAACGAAGTCCAGGCTTCATAACGTAAACAAACCATTAAAATTCTGGAAACAGTTATGATCCATTTAACAAAAACATCCCGAGGTCCTTCAAGAGGTCAGATGGTGTCATCAAGCAAGAAGGTTATTCTGCCTAAAAAAATATCTGCGCCAAAGAAACTTCAACTGACCTCCAGAAAAACTGCAAACATTTTATGAAAAGCAAATGGAATAAAGGGAAAATGAATGGAAACCAATATGCATGAGGGGCAGAGACTGAGAATAATATTAGGGGAAGTGAAGGACAGAAAACAGTCAGAATCTAGCAGGAGTCAGAACAGTAAAAAGGGATTTTCTAATTAATACTATGAATAAAAGTAATTCCAGCTACGGGATCAGTGTATTTTGAGATGGGAATGGTAACCTTTCCAGGTAGAAAAGGCAGGAAAACCCAACAAATGTGGCAGGTCTGCACCTGGGAGAAAGGCATGCTGTAGCATGACGGAGCACTTCTCCTTCCCACATCGACTCAGGACACACGTTAGAAAGATACGCCTGAGCCTGGTCTTTAAAACCCAGAATATCCAAATAAAGCACAATATTTTAAAATATTTGGCCGTGGAGCTCTCTGGATCCCCATCGCCCCCTCAGGACCGACATGGTGCAGGGCTGCCAGCGGTGCAGGGAGAATTAATGGGACAGCTGATAAGGGACTCAATTAATAAATTGAGGAAGGGTAATATAAATAATGTCAATCAAGCAGGGTGTACTGGTAATAGATCCTGTCAAACCAAATTGACGTCTTCTTTTAATGAAATTATGAGCTTGGTTGATAAAGGTAATAGTGTTGTTGTAATGGATGTCTGTACAGCATTTGAATTGGTACCACACAACATTTTAATTAAGAAACCAGAATAATATAAAGTGCAGATAATAAACATGCGGTGCATTAACAGCCAGCTAACTGGCGGCTCTCGGCGCCTAATTGTGTGCTTTCCAAACGAGGTGCTCTGATTGCAGAACCTGCGGCTGGGTGGGTGCAACAGGTCACAGCAGCTCCCTCCCGGCCTTCTCATCTCTGCGTCACGCTGTTGGGAAATGGTTTTAGACTCCAGATAGCTGGAGAAATTATTTACAGAGGACTCTGCTCTTTCTGTATCAAACAGCATTCCTTTTTTTCCAAGAAGTGTGTTTTCTCTGCTTCACATTGTTCAAACTGCATTATCCCGAGTCCAGCAGGATTTGTGATGTATATTACCTGTTGATTCCAACAGCAGATTCTTCCAGCCTCTGCTCTGCAGATTATTTGGTGTCGCAGTCAAGCAAACTGGACCATCAGGTGGTGGTGTGGAGGCAGAAATGGGATCCTGGAAGGAGGCCAGCAGAGCAGGACAGGGGAGATGAGCACTGGGCTCTAGGACTGTTTTTCTCATCTGCCTCCAGCACAATTTCTCCATGTTCTCTTCAGTCTTGATGGTCTACCATCTATCTTGACATCTGCACACACTGTTCTTCTCTGACCTCCTGCCAGTCTGGAGTCTTCAGCATCTTGGTGTTCTGCACCTCAGTCCTCTCCCAGACATTTCTGATGTGCTCCCTTGGTGAGGAGCCAAGAATTCCTTCATCTTCTTGCTGTACCAAGGCATCCTGTGTGGGGACACCACAGGGAGGAGGTCAGTGTGTAGGAGTGTCAGTGCTGATGTAGTTACCGGAGCTGCTGGTTTGGAATGGGTACCTTCCCACACCATCACTACAGGATCCTTGCTGGCCACCAGAACCCATCCCTGCAGAGCCCACAGCTGCAGGTTGGTTGCTGCAGTGACTGTAGCCTTAACCCCTTTTAGATCTGTAGCACAGAATCATAGAAAGGTTTGGGTGGGAAGGGACCTTAGAGCCTCCCCAGTGCCACCCCCTGCCATCCCCTGGGCAGGGACACCTCCCACTACACCAGGTTGCTCCAAGCCCCATCCAGCCTGACCTTGAACCCCTCCAGGGATGGGGCAGCCACAGCTTCTCTGGGCAACCTGGGCCAGGGCCTCACCACCTTGGAAGAGAATGCTCTGGGGGGACCTTAGAGTCTAAGGTCTCCCTGGAGCTTCCTCTTCTCCAGGCTGAACCCCCCAACTCTCTGCCCTTGAACCCCTCCAGGGATGGGACAGCCACAGCTTCTCTGGGCCAGAGCAGGCTCTGCTGGTTACTGGGAAACACAGGTAAAACAGGGGGTGGTGTTTTTTTCCTTGAAAAATCTAGCACAGAATATAAAAGAAACACAACGGAGAGGAATGTGTGAGAAATAACGAAGTAGCTGATTTTCCTCTGTTTGTTTGGTTTTTGTTTTGTTTTAGGCAGTGACCCTTATCGTACAGCATTACACTAACCGTGAAAGACACTGAACGCAGACAGCTCTTACACAGTTATTTTGATATTGTACAATATCCTTAATAACATATTCATTTAGAATTTGATTGATGTAAAGTCATTTCATCTTCTGGCTGGCTGTTTTCAGACGATGAGTATGAATCTCAATCTATTATTATGGCAATCCATTAGACATACCCCAGCCTTCTCTGTCTCCGTTTCTCAATGCTTTTTATTTTTTCATACACACACACACAGATACGTGTAGAAATAAATGTATAGCGTTACCCACAAACACTGGTGTCAATGCTCAGTACCTGAGCAGCCCTACAGACTTCAAGAGGAGCACACAAATGGCAGAGTTCGGGGCAGAACTAGTTGTTTTTTCTTCATCTAACACAATTCTGCAAATAGACGAGGTTATATTGGGAAAGCTTCTGAGTGTGTGGGAAGACTTCATCACAACCACAGCCCACCAGACCCTGCAATGAAACAAAAGTGCTGTCACCTCACGTGGTGCTACGAGAGGAGGTCACGGAACTGGGGTGTACCTTGCTGTGAAAGGCATTAAATCCCTGCCACCTTCTGCCAGTCCATAATTCCCCGTGTTTTGCTGCTTCAGCCCATCACTCAGTAATTCTGGCTCGGCGTTTCCCTGCCCAACTCAGGGCTCCTTCACAGCAGCTGCTTTGCAGACCCTCTTCTGGAAATCTGAAGTCGTTCCGAGCTCGGAGCCTAAGAGCTGGAATACCCCAAACCGCAGCTTATCTCCATAAACGCTGTCTTTAAGGACTGTGGCAAAAATTAAGCACAGTGTGAAGGTCTAATTTTCTGAGTGATAGCATAAATCATAACTGGAGGCAGTCGCTTAATTAAAGCTGAGCAAATAAATGACTTTTCAATGTTCTGGCAGTTCCAAGAAATCCAGAAGTCATTTCAGGTCAAGCAAAAATGGTTTGTTTAACCCTTTAATACTCTCTCATACATCTCGTTGCAGTTTTCTGCATTCCTTAAGCATTTGCCTCTGAAAGGAAAAGATGCAGTAAAAGACATTTCTTAACCAAAATAATGAAAGTAGATGCTGAAATTACTTAAAATCAGAAAACACACACAACTCATTCCTGATTCTGAAAATTAAGTTTCGAAGCTTTTGGCCTGACTTTGTAGCTTCCTAAGGTCAACATTTGTAAGATCTGGTGCACGTATGTGACCACTTCATTGTCCCCAGTGCTTCTTTCTCTATCAGAAGAAGAACTTTGCCCGTTTCCAGCTACAAGTGCCCAGGGAAGGACGGTGAGTGAGGCCGGACCAGAGTCAAGATGAACCGCGGTTTCTGACCCATACCTGCAGAAAGGGAGCTCGTGGAGACTCTGACAGGGCAAGCAGCTGATGAGAAATAAGTTGAAATAAAGGACTTTTTTACGAAGCAAAATGGGCAAGGGCTTCTATTTGAAATGAAAAGTAATTAAAGAAATAAATGACAACAGATTTTGGAATCCCTCAGAGCGTCAGTGATGTGGTCAGCTCTAGCATTCATCCACCCTCCGCCACCTCCATCCTCCATCACGTGGCTACAGCTGAAGATGGAGTTCAACCTACTCAGTTTTATCATGAAAACAAGTTGGGGTAAAACATGATCTGTGGATTTGGAAATGACCTGCAACATCATAGCACCTGATAGAGAGGGTACTGGGAGTGGGAGTGAGGTTCCCAGTGCCCTTGGCAGAAGGTCCCTGTGCCTGGCTGAAGGGAGAAGGACACGTAGATCCATGCAGAGACCTCCTGGAGCCATGTCCTGCAGGGTCTCCACTCACCTTTCAAACCCCTCCTGCCCAGGGAAGGTCATTTCTGTTGGTGTCAACTGTGACTGTAAAGGATGGGATGGAAACAAGGCAGATTGTCACGTAAAAAATGAACAGATGGGGAACCTATATTTAGAAAACAAACAAATAAAAAGGGTAGGGGAGGGGGTGCTTGAATGTGAAAAGAGAGATTTTTGTGATGTCTGGCTTAGGAGTGCTTATTATTCCTGGGCAAATAGAGTGGCCAGCTAATGTCAATTGCCTACACCGGATAAAATCTGATTTTGAGATAAACGATAAACCCTACACATCCCAGAGACGGCAGTAATGCCTCCGGGGAAAGGCCAGAGTGGGAAAGGCTCGTGCGTGGCCCCAATAAACCTCTCCTGATGAATCTGTTGCTTTAGAGCAGCCACATTTCCAGGCTCAGTTGGACGTTTTACTGCCTCTCGGCTTCCCGACGTGCCGGAGGAGGCAGGAGGAATTCCCAAATAACACGCTATTCATCCCTTCCTGACATCGCAGCGCGGTGCCTAGCGACCTATCCATCTCCCATTACGGAGCATTATTACATCCCACCCGGGCAGCCTTCCCCTCGCCTGTTATTTAGAGGGGACCTCTGTCCTCCGCGGCTCAGGAAAAGGCTGAGGAGAAGCCACGGCTCTATATTTAGAGGCAGCCCACCCCCATCCCTGCTCCCCCCCAGCACCATCTTCACACATGAAAGCACAGCGTGATTTGAAGAGGAGCGTTTCCATTTTAAGCAGCCCCAGAGTTGGAGACCCCGGCAGCAGCTCCTGCTCCCCCTGACGTGGCTGTGCTGGGTTTGATGCCCCCACTGGGCACGTCCAAAGCCGGGGGCTGATAGCCAGGCTTCTTGGCTCCCGGCCGCCGCTCCGCTGCAGAGAAAGGGAGAGGGGAAGGAAAAAAACCCCCAGAATTAGAAAAACAAGCAGCACTCTGTTTGGGGAGGATCAGCAATTATTCACCGGGTTTCTGCTAAACTACAGGGGGCTGCTTAATATTTTTCCGGTCAGTGATGTTGCGTGACTGACCTCGTCTCCAAGAAACTCCGCGCCATCAGGAACCCAGGCACGTTTGCACTGACTTTTAAATAACTCTGAACATTTTATAAAAATTATATGCATTGCTATAAATAGGTGTCATACCTTTCTGACATTCAAAGGCTTGACTTTTGACAGCTTTACTCTTTTTTTTCCCTCCAAAAACCAGTGATTTCAAGGTCAGTTTTTATTCCCTGTGCACTTTGAATGAACTCGCTCCCCATCAGCTAGTTTGCTCGTGGCTTAAGGGCTGACCAGCATAATTCCATTTTCACCTTAATTCAACAAACTTACTTTTCATACACTGAAGTCTCATTGACTTCAGCAGACACTAAGCATTACCTTAAATTATTAATATATTTAAGTCACAGACTGAAGTGAAGCCCGAGGCAGCCAAAGGAGGGTTATTGAGAGTCACTTGTACCAGCCCCTCAGTTACGGAAGAATCAGTGCACATCTGTGGGTGTCATGGAAACAAAACTTCTATTTCTCAGGTTGTTTCACGGGGGTGGGGTTTTTGTTCCGTTTGGAAAAAGAAGCACAGGGATAAGCAGAAAGGGGTGTGAGAGATCAGGTCATGAGGCTGATTTTGTGAGACAGCCAACCAGTTCTGCAGAACAAGGAACTTGCAAGAAAAAAATTGAACGTACAGCCAGGGAGCAGCCAAAAAGCTGAAAGCTGAATTCATGGCACGTGACAGAAATGTGATTTCTCTATACAAGGATAAATAAAACTTTAGAAAATTACATTGTTTCTGAAATGAATCAGTTTCAACTACACACATTTCACGTTTTCTGAAATCACATGTTGAATGGGGGTGCTTCAGCCACTAACACACAAATAATTTTTTTACTATTTTCATTTTTTTATGTATTCACATGATAGCGGGGAAATAGAATTGCAATGTCATATATCTTTACAGCGTCTGACTTGAAATGGCACCTAAAGGGACGGCTGCAAAAGATTAATGGCAGGAGCACTTGTGGTAGGAATATGAGAAGCTGTGTTCTTGCCTGCTTCCCACGTGTGTGTTTGGGGGGGGGGGGTATGCCACAAATACCCCTGGAAGGGGCTGCTGTCCCTGCACAGGCTGCTGGTCCCGGGGTCAAGAAATGGATTATCCCCACATGGTGAGACTCTTCCAGAGCTGAAGTTACACATGGCAGTGAAGAAGAGCAAGGCAGACAGCCTTGGTTTGCTCAAGGTGTCAAGGCTTTTGGAAATCCAGCCACAGCAGGACCCCTGGGGCACCTCCTTGCCTTTGGCCAAGACCTCTGGTGAGCAGGTACGTTCCTGGTGCACGCTGTCTGTCATCATCCAGCCTTTCACCACAACAAAAGAAATCACTGAGCTGACAAAGGCATAATTATAAGATTTATAATTATATCTCTGTGCCAGGAAAATGGACACCAGCTCTGGCGGTGGCAGCCTGCTGTCGGGGAACCAGATTGCACAATTTTTACCTTTTACATGGAAAAAAACCCTGGACTGCTCAGCAATAGGCAGGGGAGAACCTGCATGTTCTGGTCATGTGTTCACAGGGCAAGCAGCGGCAGTTTGTCATAAACTCATTTTCCAAAGCATATATCCATTCCCTAGATATTAGTCTGAAATGTAACCTGCTGGATGTAAAACAGAGTCATTTGATCAAATTAAGGTGCTGAAAGAAAGGGAAGTGTTACGAAAAATAACTTCAAGGGGTGTGTGAGTTACGCTGAGCCGTCTCCCACTTTAACTTACAACTTCATTTAGCTCCTAGACATGTAACAGCAATTTGACCTCAATTAAACCCACTTACTCCTATTACACTTCACCTCTGCATTCGGCTCTTTGTTTTACAACGCAGGCTGATATATCATGAAGAATAATTCCAATTATTCTCTGTGCGCGTCGATGGATTAAAGATGACATACGGCCCGGCCGAGGGTGTTTGGAGGGAAAGGGGACTCTGGAAGGGATCTCTCTGTAGTTAAGCAGCATTATCTCTGCCAAGTTAACGAGCCCGGCTGCGCTGCCTGGACTCCAAATGAGGGCAGTGGCTGCCTCAAACTCCAGTGTGGGCTTGGAGACAAAGTGGGAACATTCATCACGGTGGGGAACATCTGCCAAGCCTCGTGTCTTCCCTTGGCTGCAGAACCAGAGCTGCAACGGGCAGGAATATACCCAATGATCTTCTTCAGGCTGGTACCCAGACCTCGTGGCAAGATTTTTGGAGGTCTCTGGGACTGGGCTGCTTTGGTGTGTTTCACACGATGTGGCAGCAGAAGAGTTTCAGTCTCTCTGTCTACCACAAACAGCGATTAAATGCAGGGGCTGTGAGCAGCACCAGAGATACAACACGCAGTCCATGAAGCTTAATTTTCAAACAGATTTTCTTCATAAGAATATTTCAGTTTCAATAATATATTTTTACACTGATTTCCTCATTAGGTCTTCTGAAATACAGTGGCTCTGACACTGTCCTGGCTCTGGAAGACATCTTAATAACACAAGCACATGTCGATGGCTTTTAGAAAACCACCCCCAAGCAGCTGCTTTTGCATGATATAAAGCGGCACAGATCCGCCAATAGAGTCATCTTGATTTATGCTGGCTATAATTCTTGCCCACAATATTTAACGGCTTTTATTAAATATTTAATTATCCTTTTGAATACTTTCCTTGATCTCTGCCCTTTTCTCCTGGGACAGGTTCCCAGGCAGCCGGCACTGACACTACTTCTGTAAGAATATTAAATGTTTATAGTGATTTTTATATCAGATGATCTCAAACTGCTTAACGCCGTGAAAAGGATTAGTCACCTCGCCTTTGAACAGGAATACGTCCTCCCTCTGCTCGGAAAACATTATTTACTGCAAGTTTTTCGGGAGAGAATGAAGAATAGAGGGGAAATGCAGATAGAGCCAGAGGTTAATTATTTGAGTGTGACTCTGGCCAGGACAGCGTAATTAGAATCATAAAATTCATAGAATCACAGACTGCTTCGGGTGGGAAGGGACCTCAAAGCTCATACAGTCCCACCCCCTGCCATCCCCTGGGCAGGGACACCTCCCACCACACCAGGTTGCTCCAAGCCCCATCCAGCCTGGCCTTGAACCCCTCCAGGGATGGGGCAGCCACAGCTTCTCTGGGCAGTCTGGGCCAGGCTCTCACCTCCGGAGAAATTCTTCCCCACATCTCAGCTCCTTCTGGCTTTGAGGGGAAACAGCCTGAGGACCTAAGGCAAATAATGGCCTGTGTTTCTGGTACCGGCCCAGTTCTGGAGCTGTGAGTGAATGCTCCTCTTCTGATGTACAGGAACTGGGGGATCTCCTCTTAAAGTAGTAATTTATTCTTGGCTTGTTTTGGGTAGCCCGTGTTCCTGCACCCCAAGGAGTCTTTTTTAGGAGCTGAAATGCAGTTTGGCGCCTGGCATGCCCTTGTGTTTTATTTAAACAACCAAAATGCATCTTAATTTTTGATGCGTGTAATACATATTGATATGCCAGAATGCTGAGAAGAAATTGCTGTTGTGCAGCCAGGAGAGCGATGGGCAGAGTGTTCCTGTGGGACCTTCTGGATGAGCTATGGGGCTGGAGCAGTCATTCCCAGTGCCATGGCCAGCTCACCAGTTACCCTTGTCAGTCCCTCGCCTGGGCATTCTCATGGGGCAAAAACCCCCAGGAGCACTTGTCCTTGGACACCTCTAGGACATGTCACCACAAAACGTGTCACCAGCTTTTATTTTGAAAAGGCTGTTGTTTTAATTAGGATATGTAATTTGGAGCAAAAGGATGAAATCCCAGCCGAGCTGGAATCCCACGTCGAGCCGCACGTGTCCCATCAGGTTACCATGGCATTACTCGTTGACAACACAGAAATCAATTTTGACAAATGACTTGCTTTCCTAAACCTGTAGCAGTTTAACATTAAAAACGTGGGGAAGCAACATGGGGTGTCAGCCATGGAGCCTGGCCAGGAGGAGTTCGACCAGCCACTGCCTCCCGCTCGGGATAAACCCATGTTAAACTGAGCAAATGGATTCTACTTCCAGATAGAAAACGTTGGAAGAATAAGAATCAGAGCTGCGCAGTGAAGATCAATTGAAATACACTTATTTTCTTCCACGCAACCATGGGTTTTGACTCTGTGTACATATATAAACACGTATTTACCACGCTGAATAAACTCGTAAATTATTCCTCAACTCAAGAAGCTATTAGATATGAAATCATGGGCAAGTTATTAAATGGGACTGGGTGGAATGTGCTCTTCTGTGCTGCTCCAATGCAACAATACATAGTGCATCAATATTTAGGAATCATAATTGAAAAACAACTTCAGTTTTCCCACCATGGAAAGTGATGGTGTTAAACACCCTGAAGGGCTCCAGCTGCCTGTGCCTGGGGCTGCACTGTAAGCAGAGCCCATGCTGAGCAACTCCCAGGGGTCCTAAATGGGTGAATATTTCTACTTTTGAGGATGTGTTTTGTGTGAGGCTCACAGACCCTCATGTGGGGGATCTCCACACCCTCAGCCCCTCAGGAGGAGCCCAGGATGGGGCTCCAGTGGCTGGGAAAATCCCGCTCAGCACTGACGCGGTCCAGCTTTAGAAAAGTCAAACAAAAATTTAAAAAGACTTTGCAGTCATTACAACACTGATTCATGAGGCGCCTTTGCCAGGTTTATGTCAATAAATAACCTAGACAACACCATGCTGAGAGAACAACATGCTAAGACAACACCATTCTAAGAGAAATTCTACTACATCGTTTCTGAAACCCAGAGTCCCCTCTCCATCCTGTGCACGCACACGTGATGCAGCGCCTGGAGTAAATCAGGCAGGGAAAATGCAGTTCAGCCAAGGACATGTTCTTACGTTTTAACATCTCTCATTTCCCCGATTGCCATCCTCTCCTCATGTTCTCTCTAATCTTCTTCCAACTCTTACGCCTTTCACTTTCAGGAAGGGCTAATTTAGCTCAGTAGCACTCTTGTAAAGTAAGGAAGAGGAAAAATGAAAGAGGCAGCCATAAAGGTGGAGTTGTGCATATTCAATATGTAAGGGCTGTGCTCAGGTTGTGCCTAAAGGCAATGGGCAGCACCTTCATTACTGAGCCATTGCTGCTCACAGGTACCCCATCACCAGCAAATAAATCCCAGAATCCCATTGCATAAAGGTTGTGATTTTTCTCCCATGCATGTCAGGAAAATATCCCAAAGTGCTATGAAAAATTTGGACCAAACCTTCAAATAGCAAAGATGTTCTACATCTAAGACCAGTAACTTCTTCTTAGAAATATCAAGAGATCTCGCAGGGTTTTACTCAGCACTAGAGTGTTTGTCACAGGACAGGGAATTAGAGACGGAGCAGTGGCTTAAGGATTGAGCATTTTCCTTTGATCCGCTCCAGTTCACCCCTCTCTCTTATTTCAAGTTCTTCTTCATTTTTAATTTAAATGTGTGCTTGACAGAAGTGTTAAAAATGTCATAGAAATAAATTGTCGCTGATACATTTTTAAATTTATGTTTGCTGTGGAAGAGCTGTTGGCAGGCTCTGAAATGTTCTAAGGCTTGTCTTGCTCTGAAATCCCCCAGTGATCACAGTGAGAAGTCAGGACCTTCCACATCACCAGGAACCAGCCCGCAGGGCTAATTTCTCACTGGGGAGACACATTCACACTGGCCACGGGGACAGAGGTGGGACATCAACCATGACTTGTGGAAACCTGGACATTTGGGGCTGCTCTACAGTGTTTCTGTGCAAGACACATCCGTCCTCCTCCAGGTGCTGGTGGGGTTTGGTCCCAGCAGAGCAGGGCCAGTGGCTGCCACTTGGACCATAGAACCATAGAATCACAGAATCATCCAGGCTGGAAGGGACCTCCAAAGGTCATCTAGTCCCACCTCCCGCAGTCGCAGGGACACCCCCAACTAGCCCAGGTTGCCCAGGGCCTCATCCAGCCTCCCCTGGAATATCTCCAGGGAAGGGGCATCAACCACCTCCCTGGGCAACCTGTTCCAGTGTTCCACCACCTTCTGGATCCTATTCAGCCCAGAGGGAAGGGTTTCCCTTTCCGGGATTTCTATGCTTCCTGAGGGAATTTTCTTCTTCCCATTTACCCACTCACTTTTTGGACAAAATCTGTAGGAACAACAGAATCCTGCAGTGACTTTAAATCTACAACTCAAATCTCTAGAATTTTTCACAGTAAAAGTTAAGTGCTGGGAGAACAAGTCGGATGTTGTATACGAGCATCACTCTGAAGAGACAGGGTTTGTCAGGTCAGGTTGGGGTGCCAGCAGGAATTGCAAAGCTCCAGTTGTCCCTTCAGCCAGACATCCCCTCCTGGGTGGTGAGGGATGGGGATGGATGGCAGGAGCATCTCTTCCCTGGGGAAAATCCGCCCCCGTCACTGCGGGACGCGGGGCCGACAGAGCTGGCTCAGCACCAGGACACACTCTGATGATGAACGACCCAAAATCACTTCTTGCCACTCTGCTGCTGACATTCCTTCACTCATCGATCACTAATCTTCCGTGATACTGCAAAAGCTTGCAAATTTCAGAGCAAATTTGATATTAAAAATAAATTAAAAAAAAAAATAAAAGCAAGAAGGAAGCAGCTAGGAAAGCGGAGGACAGGAAGGATGGCATTTATGCCATGATGGATGAAATGAAGCTCCCATTTTCATTGCAAATGGTTGGACATATGGACTATAATTAGGGAACTTTTCAGCAGAGATTTCAGCTATATCTCATCCCAGCAGTTAGTATTGCTGAAATGCCTGACAAATGAAAAATACCACTGCTTCTTACAACTGCAAGGTCACCAGCAATTGATAGTTTGAATATATTTACATACACTTTCCTCCTTCTCGGTGAAGAAAACGTGTCAATACGGAGGTGATTTTTGTGAAGGCCCCATGTCTGCTGCTCCGGGGAACGATGCACCGCAGGCAGAGATGTCTCCAGCGGCAGGGAGAGGTGATGGGGAGGAATTCTGCTCCAGTGACAGGAGAGGTGGGGAAAGGGACAAGGAGAAAGCTGGGTTATGCCCTTATTACCTACAGACACAGGGAGAGAGCTCGGCTTGGTCTGTAACTCCAACAGCTGCTGAACAGGACAAGAGGTTGGATGCTCCTGCTCTCCCTTCCAGACCTGGAGAGCAAATAGAGAGAAAACGTGACATCTGGCCCGAGGCAGAGCATTATTTCACAGGTTTGAAACCTCTGTGTGTGTTCAGACTCTGAAATGGTAAAGGGTACGTGCACACTAGTTCACACAGCAGCAGCTCTGCTTCTGCAGGCGGGAGCACAACCCACCGTGTAGGAAATGCCTCCTTGCCAGCATCTGCGGGTTTTGACTCAGCTGACACAAATACGAGAAGGGTCCATGTCAGAAGCAAAGCAAGCTTGGCAAACCTCCTGAAATCTGGCTCTGAATGTGAGCACAGGGGAAGGGTCTATCTGCTCCAGGGAGATGTGGTCTGGTATACGCACCGTGCTGGAGCTGCTCCTGCTGTGCCCCCAGAGAAGCCTGTGCCACCAAAACCACCTCTGATCTGCAGGTCCAGGTATGAGATTCTTCTCCTTTGTGTGGGGTCACAGAGGTGGGACCTCCCTAAGGTGTAAAAAAGACACAGGCTGGCCTTTTGGAAGGCGGCTTGAATAAGAATTTTGAAAATATTTGTACACCTAAACTCTTGAAGTGCCATGGGAAACTGCTGCCGTGGTGTCTATCCAAACACTTTTAAGTCCAAATTGTAATGAAATGTAAAAGAAAGGAAACGAGAAAATTTGAGGAGGGCAATTTGCCTATTGCTTTGTAGTTCATATTCACAAATTGCTTAGCACAATTTTGTTAGTTACATCGGAATGTGAGGGTGCATGTGTTTCACTTGGTTATCTTTACATCTCGCAGAAGACAGCCCTGCTGCGTGCGGGACCAGCAAGTCCCAAATGATTGTTATTAGTAGATCAGATCCCAGCACTACGAGGAGCATATTAACACCTCAATTTTCAGGTGCTGCTCTAATAACACTTGCTGAAAGACAGCACAGTACACGGAGCTCTAAAGTGCTGCTGCCAATGTCCCGATAAACTGCCTCCTGAATTGTGTTATGGAATATTCATCACTCTGTGGAGATGATACAGCTCTCTGAATGTTGTCATCAACCTTTTCCTTTTGATCTTCTCCAGGCAGGGTGGTTTGGTTTTGGTGGTCTGGTCCCCAGGCACACGAAGCATCTCCAGGATGTGATGGATCGATAGACATCCCATAGCATCACCTCTGGCTTAGCCCAGGCTGGGTGCTCGCTCCTGCTGTCCCCACTGGGCACAGTGGGTGATAGATCCCTGTCCCAGCAGCATCCCCCCGGCATGAGTACCGGCAGGGAAGGGACCCTCCTCCCACACAGCCACTCTCGCCTTTCAAAGTCTTCCTCTGGGCAGGTTTTTGTGTGAATGCAGAATTCCCCTCCAGCTAACAAGGCCCACACAGTGCTGCGAGGTGTCCTTGAGCTGTCATACCTTTCTTGGCGCCACAGATTGGTGTCCTCACAGCTTTCATACACCCACCAGCAGCCCCTGTGCTGAGCCTGTCCAGAAGGCTGCAGGTGGGACCTCTGACATGCTGTGATGCTTTGTGCTTCTTTTTCTTCTTTTCCTTGAATTTCTTTCCCTTTAAAAGTTCAATTTTCTGGCAACTCCTTCAGCTCCTGCTGATTTACTGTGTGGGTGAATTTGTTGCTGGCAGCAGAGAGCCCCGAGCTCAGGCTCATGCCCAGGACATGATGAGTTCCCACACACGCCTGGCCTTCAGCTCACCAGTACTGGGTCTGGCACTAGACTGGCAGCACCAAACGCTGCTGGTGGGTGCCCTGTGTCATCTGAGCAAGGGTGGTGGTGGACGAGGCCACCAAATGAATTCTTACTTGCAGCCGAGGTCAAGAGCTGAATCCATCTCTTCAGAGACAACGAGGTGCCTGGTGGCCAGGCTCTGCTGCTTGGTGATGAGCATCGTTCCACTGCTCATCAGCTGCTTGTTCCTAAATTGCTGTAGATTATTTGCATTCCATATCCCCAGCCCAGATGCAGTGATCCTGCAGTTTCTGTGCTCACACCCATCCAGGCAAGTGCTCAGGGACAGGCAGGAGGAAGGGCTGATTGGCACCCGCCCATCAAAGGTGCTGCCCATCGTTTGTCTCCTGCAGTGGGCAGCTCATCCCGGAATCCTCCTGAGGTTTTCATGGCGTATGGAAGGATTTAACACTTACTAGGTTATTTTTATGTGTCTGTGGGAGTGGCTCTCCAGAGTGACGAAAAGTCAGAACTAAAATCACTCCCTGCCTTCAGTAAACTTTGTGAAAATTGTGATTATTTCTCTCCAGAGCGCTGGCATGGCAGTGTTGAAGTGTTGAACAGCCCCCTCTCAGCAGAGGGGGGTTGTTTTCGTCTGGCAACACGAGATGCCAGTTGAAGTACAACGGTCAACACTTCTCTTGCTTTTGTCAAACAGCAGCTGAAGAGCAGTGTCTTTGTGACAATCAGACAGGTTTTGCTTGAGCTGATTGAGCTGATCTGAAGCACTTTCCTATTAAACACCATCAGGCGGCTGTTTGTAGAGTTGTAACGTGGCTCGGCTGTGTGTAAAAGACAAGTATTTTTGGCAGGGTGTAATAGTTTAGATATTATGAACCATCAGAGATAACTTTATAGATATTAGCTGCATATTTGGAGTGACGACTGGAGGATGGGTCCTCTGAGTGGCCAGGATTTTTACCTCCCCATTCCCACTGATTTATTCCAGTGTCTCTGGGCATGTCACCGAGTGCACTCCCCCTGACTTGTTGAACAAAATCCTGCCTTGATGGAAAACCCCATATGAAAGGAAAGCTGGTAAAACATCAGCAGATTTGGTCTCATACAAGCATTTGCCATCCCAAAAAATATTAATATAGAGACACTTGTCTGTTTTGTTTTCTCTGGATGCAGAGGCAAAAAATTTACATAGCAAATGTCTGAGTTCACCAAGGAATAATAAATCTACATGCCAGACAAAAGCTCCCTTTCTTCCCAAAAGCTGTAGGTAGAGCGTTTCATATGTTTTACACATCACTAGATGACACCCATTGAAGCTGTTCAGAAGGATGTGGCATTAGGCAATATACATTGCAATTTATTTATACATATTTCCCTTGGGGAGGGGGTTCATAAGAGTCTTTGCATGAAGTCTCGATGGTGACTCAGGTGGAAAAGCAAAGGGACAGCTCTGGAGGAGCTGCAGCGGGGGACCTGGAGGGCACTGCTGGCCCTGGAGCAGGGAGGGGACACCCCTGGGCAGATGAGGAATCACCCACCCAACAGCAGGGTCATGGTGGGGAGGCTGGCCAAGGTGAAATTGGGCTGAGGTGGTTGTATGGAACATCCAAGTGAAAGAAGAAGATGAGGAGGTGCAGGGTGTGTGCCCTGGGGTCCTGGGACAGTGGTGGCCCAGGGTGCAGGGCACAGTGACCTCCTCGGCTCTACAGAAGGTGCTGGAAACGCTGAACACAGCTGGGCATCTCTCCCTCGTGACCAGTGGGCCTGTGACTCAGTTCTGAGTCATTTTGGCTGCTCGTTATCCTGGCCGATCAGATCGTAACACAGCAGATTTGAATGCTTGTCCAGTCCCTGCCATTGTATAAATTATTTCCCAATATTATCCCAGACAGAAATAGAGTGGCATATAAGGAAACGTGGATGCTTCATACGAGAGGGTCATGATAGATAAAAATGATAATGGGTACTGTAGTGCCATAATCAAAGTCTAATTGTGTCATTAATTAAGAGCAATATTCGGTTATATATTGGGTCCTGGAGTGATTATGACTCAAATGCCTACTAAAACGCCTGGATTTATCTTCTGGCTCACAGTCCTCAGCCAGGCAAAGCATTTGGTGGAGGTCAAACAGTTCAATTGCTGCTTTAAAATGCAGTTGAACTTTAGGCATGAATAATCATTGATCTGCCGCCCGGCTCTCCGGACGCCGCAGAGTCGTCACAGCAGCGCTAATTGCTGTCAGCCGGCGTGGGCAAACCTTGCCCTGTGGCCACGTCCTGGCACCCAGTGGCCACGGAGCTGGGCCAGGGATGGACAACTGAGGAACCTTGAGGAGCCCTGGACCATTTGCCCTTCATCTCCCCACCAGTTTAAGACAGTTGTTTAAGCGCCAACACCTAAAATGTCTTGTCCCCCCCCAGTTTTCCGACACCGATTAGGCTAATTTTCCAAAGTTCCCTGCCAAATCCGAAGCGTGGGTACCACTGGCTGTTCTAGGGTAATTAGATCAAGATTCAAGCAATTTGCTGTAGGGCCTGAACTCAGATCATCCTTCATAGGTCTCTGTGCTAGATCTGTCTTTAAATTAGATTATAATGAGCTTGGCAGCACTATTAATAATGCGGCAAATCATGAGAGAGCGTGGCTTTATTTCATGGGTACAATGTGCACAACCGTGCTGCTTCCACTCACGCAGAGCAGGTGACTGCCACGAGTTTCTACCTTTTTTAATAATAAAAATCAAACAGTAGGATACACGAGTTTCTGAAAATTAAAAACACTTGGGCTTCCTTACTGTAATAAAATGGGTTTAACACAGGAAGTTTAATAAATTACTTCCAGACGGCATTGCTTAGCTTAAATATCATTAAGGTCCTACCTCTGGAGATCAATTTATTATAAAACTTAGTAGTTTCTGGTTTTAATAAAACAAGCATTTGTGTCATTTCAGGTGGGGCAAGGTGGACGTGGGGGGACCCAGCAGGTGAGGGGAGATTTTGGGGAGGTTTCCCCAGTGCAGGATGACAGGAGGAAGGAGGGGCAATGAGGAAAACCACCACTCTCTGGTTTGTGACTGTCTCCATGCTTGATGTTCCCCAAACACCCAGAAAAAGTATGGAAGTGTGCTCTCCTGCGTGTGGTCATGCGAGAGGGTGCACTGCCACGAGGGACATCACTGGTGAGGATGGAGAGGATGGGGCTGGGGCCAGGTAAAGCATCACTTGTAACGAGGGGCATCAGCCGTTTTGGGAGGATGTGTGACAGGCTGCAGAAGGCTATCAGGGACCTTAAAATGTTGATTAATGACTTCGGCATAGAAGGAGAAAAATTGCTCACAGTGCAAAGTGGAGAGACATTGTCATAAAATCATAGAATTGTAGAATTGTCTAGGTTGGAAGGAACCTTTGAGATCATCAAGCCCAAACCAACACTGTCCAAACCCTACTGACCCATGTCCCTCGGGGATGATGCCTCCACCACTGCCCTGGGAAGCCTCTGCCAAGGTTTCACAACCCTTTCCACGAAGGAATTTTCCCCAGTATCCATCCTAAACCTCCCCTGGCACAACTTGAGGCCATTTCCTCTTGTCCCATCGCCTGTTCCTTGGGAGCGGAGACCGACCCCCCTGACTACCCCTCCTTTCAGGGAGTTGTAGAGAGTGAGAAGGTCTCTCCTCAGCCTCCTTTGCTCCAGGTTTTCCTTCTGATAAAAATATATTAAAAAAAATATAAAATGTAAACAGAAATGTTCTTTGTTATATCTGTAAGAACAAATGTAAATTAAAAAATAATCGAGTATTTGGGTGTCAAGGCAGCCAGAGATCACGACACCTCTGTTTGCCCAGGAGGTACATGTGGAGCAGCAGTTTTGGGTTGAGTGGTGAGTCTGAACTGTGAGAACCTGCAGAGGAGGAGCTGCAGTGCAGTCGGGGAGGATGGAATTCTGGCCCAGCGGCTGAAGAGAGAGACTGGAAGTGCTGGAGCTGTGAAACTTCTGTTTCCAGTGGTCTTCAGCGAGGGTGACTGAAGGCTCCATCAGCCCTTGGATCCCATCCTTTGGCGTTACTGCCTGTATTTCAACCAAAAGCCTTCCCCTAACGAGCTGCAACAACATAAACACCAGTGTAAGAGATCTTGCTGTTTCCATTTTCTCACGTACAGGGATAAATATAGATTCGGCGAGGGTGAGAGACAGTAAATTAAAATTCTAAAAGAAAATGTTTCTTTGCAAGTTGTGCTGCTCATTGCTACGAGAAAACATTGAGAGCATCCCTTACCAGAGACAGGATACTGGTCCAGACAGACATGGGACCAGTTGGGCAGTGAACAGAAAGGATTCTCACACCTCAGGCATGATTCTGGGGCAGAGGGGGGGAAATTTGGCAGACCCCCACCCCTGGAGGTGTGTGGGGTCGGGCTGGCAGAGTGGACACAGCCCTTGGGCGAGGATGCACAGAGCGATGTCCTGGGGCAGGCGCAGGACAGGTCCCAGCTCGGTCCCGCTGTGCTTTTATCTTACCTTTCATCATGAAGGCAGTAAAAGGATAACTTGGTCTTCCACAGCTTGACCTGAATCAGTGAGACTGGCAGAAGTAAACATCTTCTGATTTCCTCTGCGAACAATTTGATATGCAGCTCTGAGAGTCTAAAAAAAGAACCCTTTCATCTTTGTTTCCTGAAGTCGTTGTTTTTTTCTTTTCTTTTCTTTTTTTTTTATTTTTTTTTCTTCTTCTGTCATATTCTAAATTCATAGATAAAACCCCAGACAATTTTATTGGATTAAGAATGATCATAAACAACCTGGAGTGTCTCCCCATGACATTAATATGCTCATAATTGATATATTCGTTCTGTGTTTCTCTCGTGGGGCTGAGATCACTGCACTCCCCCTGCTGCAGACGCTCTCTTTACATCTCCCTACACCCTCCCGTGCACCGGCGCAGGTTTATCTCTAGTGGCAAACCCCAGCAGAACAGTAATTTCCACTTCTTACTGGGGAACAAATCCACCCACAGTATTATGTACGCTGGTTGCTTTCCTGCAGAAGCAAAGTCCTAAGTCTCCGTGGGGATGGGAGACAGCGGGTCACCAAAAAGCCACCCGGTCCCACTGCGGGTGCAAGCAGCAGGTGCTATCAGGGATAACCCAAATATTTATGGGCATTAACATCAGCTGTTGACTGTTGGCCAGCTGCAGGAGGTGTCTGTCAGCTCAGTTTTGACAGATCAACCTCCGTATTTAATTAAATGGGAAACTAACCCAGCACAGTGCGTGTTTCTTGACATATTTCCACTTTATTTCCAGAACTTTGGGAGCGCCTTGGTGCGCTTTTCCAACAGTACCACACCTCTCGCCTGCCCAAAATGATCCTGAATGGCCAGTGATCCTCCACCCAGCTAAAAATGTTGTGTCCAACCCCCTCAGGATAAATTAATTACATACTTGAGGAAAAATTATAACTCTGGAGAAAAGAGAAAGTACGATAAAAAGGAGGGAAGTATGATAAAAATCGTATGATAAAATCAGGATTAAAAGTTCTTAATTTGACTCTGCCAGGCAGGGGGTGGTTCTAATTTTCACTTTAAATAGACTCTGGCTCTAGCTTTTATTCTACTATTTAAGAACAAGAATAATCACTATAGTAACCTCACAGCCTAATAGTACTCACTGCCTGCAGAAGGAATCAACCCCACAATTAGACTTGGGGTGGAACAAGGAACTTCTTCTTACCAGTAAGTGTGTCAATATTTTCTTCGAAAGGTAGATTATTATCCCCACTTCAAGGAAGAGAAACTGGGAAGGTAAATGTGGTTTTTAATCAGTGACATATCTAGCAGAGCATAAAAAGCAGCTTTGAAAAATACATTATTCCTGGGTTGTTTTGACATGACCCAAGTTAATGGCACATACATCTTCTCAGTCATAGCTCAGAGCGTAATGCTTTGAAATCAAACTTACGTTGCCCTGGGAATGCTCCTTCCTCCATCACCAAGCAGGGCGATGCAGACCTTGCAGGGTGGGAATATAACACCCTCATGAGTTTTCAGCCTTCTGGGAATATAATACACCACAGAGAAAGCTTCCTCAAAGAACCCAAGAAGAGATTGCTTCCCAAAGCATGTGCAGGTGTGACTCACCCACCACCTCCCTCATGGGGCAGCTGGAGTCTCTCTGGGGTGAGAGGGCAGTGGGTGCTTCTCCTTCCATGTCAGGTCCACTGCTGAGATCTGGGTCCAGAGCTCCTCAGGGTGGACAGAAATGCTCCTCTTGAAGGAGCTTTGAGGTCATCTCTGTTCCCTTTAATGAGGGAAGGATCTGGGGACTGATCACAGGGCCCTCTCTCCCTTGGCAGTGGCAGGACCAAAGACCTGGAGAGGGGAGGGGACAGAGCTTTCTTCTGACCTTTGCTGCTAATTAATCCTGAGGCAGGAGAATCTGTTTGCCTGCAACCTGGAACAGTGATTGCAAACGATCACCTAGAGATGGGCTTGGGTTGGGTTGGGTTTTTTTCTTCTTCTTTTTTTACTCTGTAGTAATTTTCCTGGCTAACTCTGGCAGTTGAAATTGCATTTGACTTGAGCTGCTTGGATCTCCGCAGTACTGAAAACCAAAGAAAATTAAAGGACAGTGAATTTTGCATAATTTCGCTCATAGTAAGAATTTCCAATTAGCAGGGCATAAATTGATCCTCTTTGCTTTAATATCTTGGGCTTTTTTCCCCTGCATACAGATAACAGCTGAGTTTTAATTCATTTTAATTCTATTACCATACATAACCATCATGCGCTGTGATAAGTATCTCTCCTGTACACAAATGCCTTTGAGAACTACCCATCAAGTACTTATTTAACCTCATTGTCGATGGAAATAATAGCATTTTCTGTATGTGTTTATTTTGCCTCATTTATGGAGCAAATTAACTTTTTTGCAGAAACACACTGGTATTTCTTTTTCCGCTGACATTCCTCCCAGCGAGGCTCCACTTTCTAGGTTGCGCTCCCTGGAGGTTTCCTACATCTCTGTTAGCGTATGACTAAGCACATCTAACCAGATTTTTATTCTCAGTATTACTATTAAATATCATTAAAATGTGACAGGAAGTTTTACCGAGGTGAATGGAATTGGATTCTTACTGGAAATGACGATGTGGATGAAAATTCTCCCTCTTTGAAGAGAAATGCTCAGCTGCTGCACACAAACACGTGTGCTGCATTATATATGGTGTGTAAGGCTAAAAAGAACAAAAAAATTTTTTATCCTTATCTTCCAGCTCCTTGTGACAGCATTTTAGGTGTCTTGCTGAAAAATTATGCAAGCTAAACTGAAGTGTGCTAAAGAATCCTACGGTGCGAGTAGATATTCTTTACTATGGAAATAAATCCACTGCAGTTGACAGTAATTACAGACTAATGGTAAAAACAAGCCCAAATTTCTCAGGGTGGAGGACACTGGGATGTGCTCTGGGAGCTCGTCAGGCTGTAGAAGGACAGTAACCAAAGGTGTGATGACTGGGATTTTTACTGTTCCTCGTGTCCAAAGGTGAAGGAACACCCCTGAGCTGTGCCAGGGGCCCGTGAAGTCCCAGTGGGGGTCCTGGCTCCAATCAGCCATCAAGGTTGGTGGGGTTCATCCCAACCATCCCCTCGAGATGCCACCACATCCAGTGGAGACCCAAGATACCCAGGTGTCCAAGCATCAGAAGACAGCCATCCACCTACGTGTTCCCTGTGGGGACAAGCACCACCCGGGAAGGTGTGAGCCTGGGGCTGGGTGGGAGAAGGAAGGTCCTTCTGCATCTTTCTCACCAGGAGAAAACTGATGGGATGCTCCTCTGCCTGCCTTGCAACAGTCATTGCCTCAGTGGCTTTTCTTGAAGGTTCCCAGCCTGTTTCTCCCAGCTGGGCAAGATGGTATCACCGTGGTGCTGGGGGCCACCCAGCAGAGAAATGGATTTATTTCATTTACTGTCGTATTCCACTCACATTCAGCAAAGCTGGTGCCTGTGCTCAGGGAGACCGTCACCCACCTTCATGATTAGTACCTTGCAATCACAGCACTGGCCCTTCCCAGCTGCCAAAGGAGCTGATGACAGCAAATCAGTTAATTATAGATCTAATTAAAATATTAATAACTTCCGTGTCGGCAGTGGATGCGGCTGTGTTCTGTCATCACCACTATTGCTCTGCACACGCTCCGGCTCCCCCAGGGCTGGGGCTGAAGGGCTCAGCCATGGACACCCCACAAACGGGCTGTGGTTCCCACCTTTTGGGAAAGAACGTTCTCCCTAGGGAGCTGGGATCTGCAGCTCGGGTGGGGAAACGGAAGATGCACCTCCGGGGTTTGGGCTCCAGCAGGAAAAGCCTTACCAAATAAAAGTGGATTCCAGTTGTACCTGAAATAACACCAATAAACACTCAAACACAGCTGGAGGAGAGCAGTGTAAATGTCAGAACCCCGGGCAGGCACAAACCCACCCCACAGGAGGGTTTATTTCAACCAGCACCTTCTGCGCATAGAACTGGGAGAGGTTGGGCAAGAGGAATGTTTTCTTTTCTGGAGACCGAGCCTGCGAAGCCTTGTCTCCTTGGTAAAACTCTTCCTCAGCTTTCCCTGTGCTATCACCGAGGGAAGAGAGAGGGATGTAGGTAAGAACAGCACGTGCCGTTCTCACAATCTGCATTTTCACCTCTCTCCAAGGCTTCTGAAACACCACACGGGGTTTTTTTCCCCATTTCCATTTAAAATTTGAAAGTTCGAGAAGATTTTTTTTCTGCAAATAATTAAGCATGTTCATGCATTCCTGGGTCTTCACCTCTTGTCACAGGAAAAAACAAAATGGGAAATACAACCATATGGAGGAGGCAGTAATAACAGGATAAAATACTGCTGACCTCTTACCACTTGCACTGGAAATTAGCATTTTATTTTTTTCCCTTGTTTGATGCACTGTCATTACAGGGAGGGGGTGTGTTTTAGTATTTTTATTAATAAACATGGTAATTTAACAACCAGGTTAATGGCAGTTTTAATGAGAAAGAATATTAATTGGACGGGCTGGGGGATCTTGGGGCGGCTGCGGCTTATTTTTTTCTCCCCTTCAAATCTCACTCACCCTGTCCTCGAAAATACACAGCATATGTGCCAGGGGCTGGGGGTCTGTGTGGATGTTGACAGTTAATGCACACAGCTTGTACTATTTTGTTGCGTTTCACAGAGCCTTTTGCACAACGGCGGCTCCGCGCCACCCCAGCCGTGGGATTTGCAGATTGCTAGATCTTAAAAGGTTTGCATAAACAGGCGTCTTGCTATTGATAAGACAGACAATGCAGCCATCTGTCTTTCTTCGGCAGCCAAGTGTAAATGACATAAAGTATGGGTCTTGTCATCTAAAAACTAGTGATTTCCCATCTCTGCTTAGGGGTAATTTGGGCTCCGGTGCTGCGGTGTGCTGCTCCCAGTGTGGCCGTGCACCAGTTCCCCTGGGAGAAGGGCACTGGCCTCAGTCCCTGGGCTGTCCCCAGCAGTGCTGACCCCACCAACCCTCCTCATCCTCCCCCAGACCACCAGCTCCCTCCCAGCAGCCCCAGCAGCATCTCCAAAACGCTGCAGGAAAGGGATTTCTGGGAGCAAACCAGAGTGTGGTGCAGCAGCCACTGGCTAGAATGTGGGGGTTTTTGGACTAAAAGCTGAAGGTCAGGCTACATCTGTCCTTGTCCTTGTTCCTCCTGCTCTGCAGACAGCTTCTCTGCCCATTAGCCATCTTACTCCCTGTGCTCGTTTTCCAGCAGCCGTGCTAATTGGGCTGGCTGCCCTTCATCAGCAGACCCGTGGGGCAGGGAGACAGCGCTGGTGGCCGGGAGGCACAAGTCCCAGCCCAGCATTCTGGTCCCTCACCCAACCCCTTCCACCAAAAGGCAAATAAAAACAAACAGACAAATAAAAAATCCCCCCCCGACCATGCATATTTTTGGAGCTGCTTGTCCTCAAGCAACACTGAGCAGCGAGCAGGGGGTCAGATTTGCCGTGGAGAGGCTCGAAGAGAAAACAGGTTTTTCTCCGGCGGAACAGGAAATCACCAGCTTTTTAAAGCAGTTTGCAAAATGAGCAGATTCACGGTGGCTGCGTGGTAACAGCAGTTTGCACTGTACAGCAGCTCCTACAATATTGTCTTAATGCTGCCACCAGAACATCACAGACAATAATGGTGTTTTCAGGCTCTCTATAAATCTTGCACGGCTAATAAAGCTAAACTGAAAATTTACCACATGCACAGCAATTCCAGGCTTGTCTCCGAGCTGGTGAGGGCTTTTCTGTCATCCAAGCGTTGCTGTGCACATGAAATACTGAGGACCTGTGTTCAGACTATCTGTCATCACACGGGGGACATGGAAAGACCACCCTTCTCCCTCGTCCCTCGTTAGTACCTCATCTACATGCTTGGATGTGCAGTTGCAGTAGGTGCATTGGGCTGATCACAGAATCATGGAATCTTTTACGTGAGAAGGGACCCTTCAGACCATGGAGTCCATCCATCCACCCAGCGCTGCCCAAACCCCACTGACCCGTGTCCCTCAGCACCACGGCTGCCCGGCGTTGAAATCCCTCCAGGGATGGGGACTCCTCCACGGCCCTGGGCAACCTCTTCCAGGGCTTCACAACCCTTTCGGGGAAGAAGCTGTTCCCAATATCCGTCCTGAACCTCCCCTGGAGCAACTTGAGGCCATTTCCTCTTGTCCCATCGCCTCTTCCTTGGGAGAACAGCCTGAGATCCCCTGGTTACAAGGTCTAGGGGTGGAACCTTTTCATCCCACCAGCCTGGGATGGATGGCAGGTTTCTAAGCCACTGCCACCAGGCCAATAAGCATTGGTCTTCGCCTGAACTGCCCCAGGACAGTGACAGTGGCACTGTGGTTCCTGGCTGTCCCCTGCTCTTCAGGATGTTCACCAAGCAGAGTCTGGCTGGCAGCCCGTCAAAGGCACATTTTCAGCCTCAGTGCTGATGCTTTTCTTGTTAAGTCCGAAATAAATCTTATTTTCCTGGTTTTAAATGGTGATGTAACTTCTTGCGAGCAGACTCCAGTCTCCCAATATCTCCCAGGACAAAATTTCTTTGTGCTGAAAATCCTTAGAGCAGCAGCTTTATAAAGCTGTAACTAGTATGCAGGAGATTACATCTTCAGATAAACAAGAGTAAGTAAGTGGATTTCTACGCATATGGCAAAATAAATAAATGAATAAATACAGAAGCTTTGAATATGAAAAAAAAAAAAAAAGTTAAAAGTGCAGTAAGGCTCTCAAATGAAATATTAAATAAAAAGACTTATCTTTGAACTCCACCTGTTTCCCAAGCCAAGGTGCTGCATTGCTCTTTGTTTGACATCTCCATCAGTCTGAAGCGTGACCCACATCTTCCCTCTCTGTGCCCAGCACCCAGGGTCACCTGGGCAGGGGGGAACAGAGGAAACCACAAACCCTTCTCTTCTTGCCAAGGCCTGGAAACAAAACTCTTGGGGCCAGAAAGAGCAGAAGCCAAAGGGAGAGTGGCCATCGGCTGGTGGTCACCCGTGGGGCCGGAGCAAAGGGGTGCAGCCGTGGTGTCCCCAGTGTCAGGGACTCAAGAATGGGGGGTGTCTGTAATCAGGTAATCTATTGGGTTTATGTTACAGGTCAATCTTTCCTTCTCGTCATGAAAGGTTTTTGTTGACTCTTTGTGAACTAAAAGAAGGGACAATGATTCAGTTACAGCGTCGAGGTTTGGGCCAGACAGGCCACTGAGAAGAACAGTGGATGCTCTCCCCTGTGCCTCTCTCCAAGGAGGGGGGGAGACAGATAAAGAGGCTTATGAGTTTAGAATGAACTCAACTACTCTAATGAAATATTAATAAAATAATAAAAAGAAAATAAGGAAATACATGCAATATGTTCAAGAAGGAGTAAATGGTATGAAATCTTCCAAATTATCCAAAGTGAAGCAGATTCATTTCATTTCAACCTAAACCAGGTTTTCTTGTTGAAGCTGAAAAACACTGCTCAAAACTATTTGAAATTCTATTTCTGTTTTTCACCTCTGCTGCAGGCTGCCTCCGTAGCACCCTAGGTATCTCCCAGACAACCCAGACATCCTAAAGGAAATATGAAGACAGGAACTTACTTCTCCAAGACACATTTACACCAGTTCACAAATCAGTGGCTTCTTTTCTTCTTCCCGTCAGCGATCCCAGACAAAAGCCATGTTTTCCCAGGCAGAGCCTCCCCAGGCAACCCAGACAGGGAGAATCTGCCAGCGACCTCCTGGCCAAGGTGCAGGAGCACTTTGCTGGCAGAAGCACCAGAAAACTTCACAGCAACAGAAAGTCTTTTGGATACATGAAAAAGACATGAGAAGCAAAGGCAACCATTGGAAAGAAGTCGGGTTTCTTTCTAGCAGGCTCAAACGGGACTTTCTCAGAAATCTGGATTTTAATCCAACAGAGGATCCCCCTTCAAAGATTGGCTTTCTCTTGAGCTCTGCTATCAAAGCAAACTCACAATTTCAGCTGATCAGAAGGCAAGAAAGAAACTTCAAGTGAAATGCCCAGAAAATTAGATTAATCAGAGTTGATAAGAATCAAGTGAGACAATTCTGCAGTGTGAACACGACAGAAAATTGTAAGATAACTGATAAAGTATTCCAATGACAATATCTGATTAAAATAAACAAGTTATTATTTTCACAATAATTTGTTTAGCGGTGTCACACTACGCTCTGAATGAGAAAAGACAAAAGCATCTTTGTGATCTAATTATTTTAAAAAATCCTATTAACATAACAATTTGATCCAACTGTTTTTGAGTTGTCCCTGTTTAGAGCACTCATCCCTGCGACAACAGAACTTTTTAAAAATGCTTCAATTACTTTGGGGCAGAACATCTTTTGAAGGAGATGTCCTGGTATGATATGCAAAAGATTTCAAGAATAATTTAAGAGAAAAAAAAAAAAAGTTCAGAAATATGCTCTAAAAATAGGCCTGAGCCTGGAACACAAATGTGAAAAATTCCTTCAAGACTCAGTTGGGGAATATGACAGCACAAGGCCCCAAAAGGTCGGGAGGAAATGGGGCTTTGGGCATTGCCCGACAGTAAATGATGTGTAAATTGGTGTTTCTTAAGTACGTGCAAATTAAGGACGCCTAACATGTTCTGTTCTTTTTGTTTTTACACTGAACACTTCCATGGATAAATATTCCATTGGAAATCTAAAACGTGTTGAGTTAGCACTTTGTTTTGAGGATTTCTGAAGTAAAAGTTCAGTTTTCTTTTAAAGATTAATCATGTCAACTCTTTTTCCTGGAAAGACAGAAGAAAAGGCCAAAGCAACAAAATGCAATTTCCAGCCCTTCAAGTACAGGTCCCAAAGCTCGTCAGCTTCTTAAAGCGGTACCATCAAAGATAATTAACTGTGGAATAAAACTAAGCTGAGGCGGAGGTAGGAAGACCGTGTCCAGCCACAAGCTGGGTATGAGGGGTCACGCTTGGCTGTTCCTGCCCAAAATCAGCCACCCCTTCACTCCTGCGTTTGCAGGTGAGAGAAGGAGACATTCGTGTCTTAATTTTATTCCCGAAGCAGTCACTCGCGTCCCACTGAAGATGATGGCAATGTATATTCTGCCTGTGAAATGTCTTTCTTCTCCTCATGACCTTTTCCACAAATCAACTCTCATTAATTACTGTCCTGCTTTGAGCCACACGGGATTAATTTCTCTTCCAGTAATTTCACTTTTAAGTCCGGTCTCTCCTAACGCCTGGGAAAAATACACTTTTAGTGTCTGAATTGGTGACGATATTTACAGCCAGCTCAGGGGTGTGGGATTCAAGGTCTCGGTGTTGGGGATGAGGAGGAGCGAGACACGGGCACTTTCCCCAGGCTGCCAACAGGGTTATTTCACACCATGAATGGTACATTCCATGGATATTACAAAGTTTTCTGAGGAGTTCTTTCTCTCCCCCTCGATGGCTGGATCCTGAGAACTCCTTGTCCTGATACCAGAGACCTGAGCCTGTCCCATCCTCCTGGAGGTGCAGCGCTCGCAGGGTCCTACCTTGGCTGTCTCTGCGGGGATGGACAAGCTTCTGCTGGGGATGGGCTGGGGAGAGTCCTTGGGGGTTGTATGTTGGTATCGGGATGAATAGTGGCTCTTTGGTGTTATTAATGCCAATTATCTAGTCTTATCCTATTAAATCTGTTTATATTTCAACCCTGGGGCCAAACCCAAAGGCCAGTTGAGCCGCACGTGCTCTTGCGGGCACAAGAGAGGGGTGAAGATGGAGAGCTGCCGAGCAGTACCTGATCCCTGGGACGCATGCACATTGGGAGGCTGAATCCATAGGAATTTAAAATAAAATTTTTTGTTTATTCTTCAAAGTAGAGAAAGGCTTGTGAAGAAAAAATCACCAAAAGAAGGGGGAAAATGCCCATACAATGCCCAGGGAAATGCTAGAAGACATTAGAGAAAATTCACCAAGAAAATAAAATAATCTTTTTGTGTATATTAACATGTGCTACTGCCATCCACGGGCCTAGGAGTGATTTTGGAGCTGTGTTTGGAAACAGAAACTCCCAGCCTGTCAGAGCCTGAGCCCACTGCCCGTTGGGACCCCGGTGGCCAGGTCAGTGGGTCTCAGCCAGGTCCCCCCAGGGGCAAACCCCCATCAGCTCAGGGTCAGAGCCGCACTGCTCTGCTGAAATGTTTGACAGCTCCAGCTGCTGTTTGACCAGACCAGCAGACACCATGTGGAACTGCCCTTTGACTCCTCTCCTGCTCCTCCTCTTCTCCGAACGGCTCGACTTCGAAGCAGATGAGTCTTTTCCTTCCCGTGCACAGGCCTTTTATGGCATCTGACCACTCCTGTTTTCTAAATAATTCACACAAAATCCCAAAAATGTCAAATTCAAATGCAGGAAAGTGCGTCACTACTTACAAGAGGCTCTTGCAGGCAAACACCTTATTACCCAGGATGAACCTGAAATCCTGCAGGAAACCGAGTTTCTCAGGTTCTGGCAGAAGCTCACATCCTGGGGATGCGTGGCTGTGGGCTTCAGTGCTGGATGGAAACCCGAAGGGTGATGAGAGCATCATCTGGTACAAGCTGCTCTGGGCGATGAGGGAGGACGGGAGATGCTGAGGGACAGGGGACACCCGTGTCAGTGACCACCCCACACCTCTGCCATGCCTCGCACAGCCTAGACCACCATCACCACAGCAGCATCATCTGCATTCCTCCCTTGCTGCAGCCACCGGTGAGCATCCCTAAAATCCCAGTGATCCCACCATGGGTTTGGGAGATGAACCCAAGCGAATCCCTGCTATAAGCTGAAGGACCAGCCCTACGTATTCACTTCTGCCAGATGAGGCTGATTTACAATGTACTTTAATGAAGTGTGTTGCTATGGTGAGCCTTGTTTCAAGGGCGTCTGCTAAAAGAGAAAAAGCAGCAGAAGAGTAAATTGTCCAAATCAGATCAATGAGAAACCAGTTCCCAGCGCTGGGCGGTGATTTCCCCAGTTTTGTCTCAGCTGGAGGAAGCACAGCCCCAGCTGGGTGCCCTTTGCGGATTGGGGGGGTGAGGAATGGAGCAACGTCAGACAGCAACAGAATGTGCTATCAGGAAATACTAAGACATGAGGACCCTCCCCTGTTTCTCCCACATTTCTGTGGCATCCCTGGCCACCCCAGTGGGCTGTCACCGCCCAGCAGGACATGACTGTCCCCTGTCCCCAGCCCAGGGCCGCGGGGAGCACGTGGCGATGCTGCAGATAAAAAGAATTCCTTTATCTTCCTCTCCAAGGCTCCTTAATTAACTTTTCTATTGTGTACCTTGATTAGATTATTTTTCTGCCTCAAGGCTACTTCTCCCACTTTACAACCTCCTTAAGATGTGGCTGCATAGCTTTCTAAGTCATAAAGCATAATAAAAATTAATTTTAACAGTTTCTTGCAAGATTTATAACACCTACCTTGCTATCCATGACATCAGCTGAGGGAAAACAAGACCGATCTGTGGCCAGGTCTCATTGTGACCAGATGCTCTTCCTTGCCCCTGGGCTCAGCAGTTATGGACCCAGGATGGGATGGGGACCAGGATCAGTCACTGTGCCCCTTCCCCTGGGTGCCGCAGCCTTTGCTTTTACCCACACGCCACAGCAGCTCTTGCTGCTCCAGCTGCATCTGGAAAAGGCTGGAAAGAGGAAACGTTTGGCAGATGCAGTTAAGGAGAGCATCAACCTCCTGAGGTGTGGAGCCAGGGAATCGTCTGCAGCTGGGGTGAGACCGGGTCCTCTTGTGGGGATGGAGGTCGCCTTGTCCCACACCCAAGTCAGCACTTCCTCCTCTTCCTCCCTGATGCTAGGTTTTGGACAAAATCGTGCTCTCAATTACTATTTGCTCTGGAGAAAGAGGAGGAAGAGAAGGAAAAAGTGGAGGAGGAAAAGTAGGAGAAGGAGGAAGAAGAGGAGGAGGAGGGGCGGGAAGGCTCTTGCCCCCAGTTCCAGCCAGCAGCACCCAGCTGGTGGCTGAGGGACCCACTCCAAAGGACCTGAGGAAGTGGTGTCTCCAAGCTGATGGATGAAGCTCAATGCCATGACACAGAGAGCAAAGATGAGAAATAGGCAGCACAGAGCAGTCAGGTGCTCCCCTGCCACAGCCCAAATTAGCTTGGTTTGGTTGTTTATTAATCTTAACCTGATTGTTCTGGGTTTGTTCCACTTATTTACATGTTTCTAGAAGGCACAGTCAAGCCTGGAAGCAACTGATGCCTATTTTGGGGCTTGGGAAGCAGAAAGACCAACTTTCCCGGCTCGAGGGCTGACACAAAGGCATGTAAGCACCAAAACTTTTAGTAAGGAGATTGGCTTGTTTATTTAGTGACTCTCTGTGGGAAATGCAGCCCCTCTTCCCAGGGCCACGGGGACACAACATCTCCCAGGCCACTGACGAGGCCGATAGCAGCAACATGGCACTGCCTTGCTATGAAGCCCATCCTGCTCACTTTCCGATGTGTATCTGCTTTTCCAGCAGGTATTTTATGTGATTCAGTGTTCAAACTTCCAGCAGAACTCCATCACGTGCTCAAACTAATTACAAAGGTCAAGGCATTTGCAACACAAAAGAGCAAATATGAAGGTCCTTCTCCTCCTGTCACCGCTGTCAGGCAGAGGTCAGGGATCTGCCAAGCGGATGCTGAGATTTCCGTGGAGGTGATGCAGCGCCGGCGTGGCTGAGCTGAGGCATCTTCCCACTGCACTTGGGGAAAAAAAGAAAGAAAAAAAGAAAGTAAAAGAAAATCCCTGGTCCCTAAATAGTTTCCTTGGTGGCTTTCACCGTGTTGCAGACTTCATTCACCACTCACACCACTAACAGCCAGTTCAACCTACGCAGGGAGCCGCCCTCAGCCGCTGCTTTGGGGTGTTTCTGATATTAAAGCTTACTCCTTCTGCTGTCGCTGGGACTTCAGTAATAGCCATATCCTTGACCAACTAATTTGGAAAGGTCAAGCCCAAACTCAGAAGCACTCATTAAGGTTTTATTGGCTCCACACTCAGAGCAAAGACCAGGACAAAGCCGAAGAATTTCTCCTGAATGGGGGCACTTGCGTGCTTCAGTTCAAGCAGCCCCTCTCCTGGAGGCGTTTGTTCTCTCCCAGCAAAGTATGCAATTTCGCTGGGTAAAATTGAAAATCCCACTGATGCATTTGCTACCTTGACAATATAATTTCTCACTGTTTGACCACAAATTCCATTTAATTCATTCTGGGCTTGGGATGGCATGTAGCACACCACAACAGGAGCTGTTTCCAAGTTTGCCCTTAATGCTTTTTCCCCTTGTCCTGCTGAGGAACTCGGACAGTTTTTATGTCTTCCCTTTCCTGGGAACCATTAAAACAAGGGAGGGATCTGCCCTGATCTTGTCCAAGCCTCCCCTGGTCCCCCAAGTGTGATGGGGACTTGTTCTCAGACTTTTCCCCACGGGGTTTGTTCTGCAGGTGGAAGGGTATTGGGTTCCTCGAGGTTCCCACAGATACACAAAGCTGCCCACGGACGGATTTTCATGTGCAAGACAATGAATGCACCAAACTGCCCTAAATATTATAAATTCGAGCGATGAATACTTCAGTTTATTTTAAGAAATATTAGGAACTGCTGGAGATAAGTGGTTATAAAAATCGGGAAGCTCCTATGAGGAATAACAGAGGCTCTGAGGAGAAATTAAATACATTATCCAAAATATATCATTTGAAATATACTATCTAATCTAACAGTTATCCACAGCAATGCCCCTCGCTCCCTGCTCCAGCTGCCAGCACTGCCCCTGGCAGAGCATCCCACCCTTCCCAGGGCACCCCCAGCCCCACAAACCTCCCCTGGCCCCACTGCTCCCACTCTGGGACCAGTCCCCAGGGCTGAGCTGCCTCCGGACAGGTCCTGGGAAGCAGCTGGGTCTGGGAAGGGAGAAATTCCCATGGCAAAAGCTCTGGGACAAGAAGAGGTTTCCTCCCAATAACAGTGACATCTAAACACGAGCGAGCGCCCAGGACCCCTCTAACTCCTGTCCTCATTTCTCTCTGTCATTTCACATGGCTGCTTTGGTGTTTTCCTTCACAGCTCGTGTCTAACACAAATCAACACCTTCTTGTCCTCAAGATGTGAAACCACAAGGCTGCCTGCGAGCTGGGAGTGCGAAATGGAGAGTCCCATGAACAATAAAGTGAGCACAATAAAGGGACAACAGTTTAAAAAATGGTAAAACCAGAAAAAAGCTGGTATTTATTGAGAATGAGAAAACAAGAAGTGCTGAACAAAGGTGTTCAAGTTCAAGAGCAAGGCTTGGAAGCAGGAGCTGCTTTAGAAAACCAGTGTCAGGCATCAAACCACTAGAACAGAAATCTGGAAACTACAGCTATTGGAAAACACATCTCAAATTCAGTGAGAGATCTGGGTTTCCATAAAGCACTATGATTCCTCCACTTAGGGATAATAATCTGCATTGTTCTCGGAAAGCAAGATGTCAGCAGCATAAACCAAATAAGTAATAGACACTTCTTAGGCATCATGAGGATAATAGCTCCCAAGACAAAATGAGGTGGGTTATTTTTTTATCATGAAATACTCCCAAGAGGCAGGCAGTCACCTGGTTTTCAATCCAGACGTTGCAGACCCAAAGGAATTCTGTTTGAGTGTGACAGGGAGCGGGAAAGGTTTCTGCCTCATGAAAATTCATTGGAAATTACATTAGTGCTGCTGGGAAGGCAACAGCATCGGGCGAGAGGGGATGCAGTGCCTCTGTCTGTAGCCCATTTACAAGAGCATTGGTCTACACCATACTAATGGTCCTGACCAAAAGACATTGGGGAGGTAGTGACCCGTGGTGCAGTTGGGTGTCACTGCCCACCCCATGCCTGTGGGATGGGTCTCGGCTCATCCCAATGGAGGAGACTGCAGCAGTTCCCATGGACACCTCCCATCCAGCCCTGGCTTTATTTTACAGTGAGGCATCATGTTCTCACGTGAACATCCCTTTGTTAGGCAGCAGAGATGATGGATGGGGCTGTTTTCCCCAAGAAAATCCTATAGAGCTCCACCGACTGGAATGCTGAGGCACTTCGCCATGGGTAGGCATGGCACCTGAATGTCCCCTGAAGCATCATCAGGTCACCACGCTGCCTGCTCTTCCCTGCCAGTGTGGGCTCCAATAAACAGTCTTAATCCACACGTGAGGGAGCCCAAGTGCTTTTGCTCCATCCTAACAAACACCTCCAAAGAGCGGTGTGTTTCAGGGGCTTGTGGTTATTGGTACAGGGTGACAGCAGGAAGCCCTGGAAAGCTGATAATCAATGCAAATAAATTGGTATTTGAAAAATCACTTGTACATGCCTGAACTCACTTAATCAACCAATGATATTAATTTCTAAAATGCCCAGAATGTTTGATTTGCTGTGTTTTCAGGAGAAGAGAAGGGAAGGTGGAGGTCTCTCCTGGAGGTCCAGAGCCTGGAGGACGCAGCCTCTCCCTA
>VXBW01002915.1:64580-92883 GCA_013400375.1 Thinocorus orbignyianus
GAGCCTGGAGGATGCAGCCTCTCCCCACTGTCCCCATGATGGTTCACGGCTGATTCTCTCCATGCTCTGCCTCCCCTCTGTGCTTGCTCTGACCCACATGCTCCCAGTTACAGGCGTTTCTCCAGCCCCTGCCCAGCAGCATGAAGGCCACGATCCATCACTCCGTACCTGCAGGAAGGAGGAGAAAAGCCTTCCCGTGTGCAGGTCACGGTGAAAGTATAGTTGGGGTCAACATCCTTTCAAATCACTCACCGTCTGCTTTCATCCCAGCCCTTTCTGAGCCCTGCTGGTCCAACAGAAGAGAAAAGCTGCCTTTTCTTTCCAAGAAGGAGCCACAGACAAAACCTGCAGACGTTTATTAAACTGCAATTCATCCCTGCCATAACAGAGTCTATTCTGAACTGAGATAAGGAATTAAAGTAACACTTCTTCTGCTTTTCTTTTTTTTTTTTTTTTTGGCCTGCATTTCTTCACAAAAGACTTGTTTGTGCCAGATTTTGCTGATCAGATACAGAAAATAATAACCTATTTTTATCCAATTAATTTGAAATTTTATTTGCAACATTCTGCCTAAAGGCAAGCTTTGTCCCTACCTTAAAAGAAATCCAAACACCATCTGCACAATTAAAGCACAAGCTGGGCAGTGTTCCCATCACACAACACCACTGATGGCCACTGGTCACTACTGGTGGTCACTGGTGACCAGCAGTGGCTCCTTCCCCCACCCCAGGGCTGGGAAAGCTGCAGGACTGGCCAGTGTGGGCTTGGTCTCCAGGGTGGTGTCCCCGCTGGTATGTCCCCTTTCTCCAGCCATGTCCTCCCACTGCTGTGTCACCCAGGGAAGGTCACTCGCCTTTACTAATCTCACTGGTACATGGTGCAAGTGACCATAATGGTGACAAAATCAGCCTTTTAAAAGTAATTATTGTTTCCTCTCATGAGGATGACCAAGTGTAAGGATGGAGGACAAATCTGTGCATACATCACCCTCCCTCACCCTTCCTTTAGGCAGGTCTATGGCCACGCAGGTGCTTTGGTGTCTGCTGACCAGGGCCACCGCCCCACAGCACAACTGGCTCTGTTCTGTGTCTCAGGGGCTCCCAGACCTTGGTGTGACACCTCCAGGCAGGATGGACGCCCTGGCCACGGGACCCCAGCCAACTGAGAGAGCTCCTGAAGGTCTCATCTCAACCTTGGATTTCTTTTTTCCTATCTTTTACAATAAAAAATAATGGCATATTTTAGTATATGAGAATGCACACTTTGGTTAAATCAGTACATATATATATATATGTCTTTTATATAAATGAAGACAAAAAGTGGGGGGGCTGTACAGGGGATGTCAAGTACAAACAACACTCAGTTAAATGCCATCCAAACGCGCAGTGATCGATAGTGATAAACACCTGAATTGTCTGATTTCTTGATGAAGGAGGCCAATTTCCACGTGGGAAGGTTCCCAAGAGTCGGGGCTGGCCCAGCTGTGCGTCCAGCAGAGCATCTGTGGGCCATCCCCACCCCAGCCCTGCTCACGGCCTGTGAGCTCCAGCCATGATTCATACACATTGGCAAGGGTTGGGAGGGAATTCTCGTGGCTGACACCCAGGCTGCATTTATTCCGTTGATAAAGATGATTCCTCGTCCCTCAGGACCATCCGTTTGACATCTGTTATGTCTAGGAGGAACTTCTCCCTTCAGCGCCGCCACGACGAGCAGCTTTATAATTGGCTTCCCTGGAAGTCAGATCACCCCGTATCGGAGCACACGAATAAAAGATCGAAAAGAGAAGCAATGACCTCAATCTATTCTCCAAACTTTCATCATTACTCTCTGCAGCTTGAGCCCTCTTCTTTCAAAGCTTGTCGTGAGTTTAAAATTCACAGCATGTGTACAGAAAAAAAAAAAAACCCACCCACAAAACCTTAAATGGCACAAATCAACAAATACGGTGATGTGTTATCAAATTAAAGATTAGAAATAGAAATGTTTCTTGCAAAGTATAATCCTCACCTTGATCCATGCATTTAGATAAATCAATAAAATAATGTGTAACAACCATCCAAGGCTTCTTTTAATGACTTGTGTCTTAATAAATACCATATTCATTACAAACCCCCATCGAAATATATTATCTACACTTGCCCATGCAACTTTGCCTTGATTAGGAAGCTTCACCTTGCTAAAGCGTGAAAAATGGAGAAGAATGGAACGGAATACAAAAGGGCCACTTATTATTTGTCAGCTGGCAGGCTCTGCCCTTTTAAAGCAGATATCAAAATTTTAAATGTGATCTTATAATAGCGGCAGATTTCTCCTGGAGCCATCTGTGACAGGTGCTTGGGAGCTGCGGTGCCTTTGGAGGCTGCTGCATTGATTTTGGAAATGTTGTGCCTGTCCTTTCGGGCTGAGCTGGAGCAGCACCACGAGGAACGTTCACAGGAACCAAAGCCAAGGGGGGTAATTAATGTATTTTCCCCAGACATTTAAAGGTGCAGGCAAGAAACCATTTGAAATCACAAACTACACACGTAAGTTTCTACCCTTGGAGAAATCAACAACTACAACAGCAACAAAGCGGCCGTGGTTTGGGAGGTGGAAGTGCCAAGGTTGCTGTTGGGGGATCACCGAAGCCCCTCATCCATGGTGATCCTGTTAAATCTCACCCATGGGGACCCTATTCACTTAAGGAAGGAGCTCAGAGGACTTACTGCCTTGTGGCCAAACTCCATGGAGTCAGAAGATTGTAGAGTCACAACTCCACCAGTGTCCTACTGTGCTTCACCAAGCCTGGTGTCCCCCAGGGACCTCCCCTTCTGGCGCCTCTCCCAACATATATTCAGGATCTCTGAACATCTAACCAGGTTTCAGGTGCTGGGATAGGCATGTCCTTATCCAGCAGAGAGTTTTGTAGGACTGTCATATTTGCTCAACAACCTTCTGGATCTGCTTCAGCCTTCAGCCCTGAAGCCTGATTGCAGAGTAGAGCTTCCAAGACTTAAACACAGCTCCCAGGGGGTGTCATGGTCATGTCTGGAAGGGACACAGCTCCCCACATTCGTCCTGCACAGCCCCTCGTGCTAGGGCTGGTGCATCCCTTCCCCATAAAGCTGAATTTCCCAGTGGCAACAGAAAGTTGTCCCCAAGGGTTGGGCACCGTGGCCATGGGATGCAGCCCCCATCCCGTGTGAGCACTGGTGTGATGCTGCTGTCCCCCGTGCCCCATCAGAGATGGTCACAGTGCTGTCCCCTGTGCCCCAGAGGGGATTGTGCTGGTCCTGAGCCCCGGTGAGGAAGGTGACACTGCTGTCCCACCTTGTACCAGTGAGGATGATGATGGTGCTGTCCCCCTGTGCCCCAGCAGGGCTGGCGACACTCCTGTCCCCTGTGTCCCAGCAGGAGGGTGGCTTTCTGGGGTGACAGCTCCCTCCCTGCCGCGGCACAGCTCTGATGCGGCGCCTCGGCGCAGGGTGATGATAAATCACAGGGTTTGTGTTTTCACACCGTGTGTGAGGTGTTTCTGCACAGCTCCAGGAGCGCCCCGAGCATTTCTCGCTTGGCGTGGTACCTGGGAAAAATATGTGTGTACGTGGCCTCTGTTTATATTGTTTTATTTGACTTTGGGTAGCACTCTATCCACTACTTGGAAAAACAAACTCTCCCTGTCTGCTCACCTGGAAAGCGTCTGACTCCATCTTTCTCTCCTTGATCCACGAGCACAAACACTAGGAGACCTAATTTCTTCAAGATATTTACCAAAAGATTTAATAATGATTGGATTGGATTTATTGAGGAGAGACGGCAGTTTTTATCCTAAACGGTCGCAGGGACCCTTCTCCCCAGCTGTCTGAGCCGACTGATCTGACAATAAATTCAACAAAATGAGCAAACAGCCAGTATCAAAACCCAAACTGCCCTCTTGAAATATTATAATCTAATTAAATTTAAACATTATTACTGGCCACGTAAGTCTTCTGCTCTCAGGAGCAGGGTCTTTTCGACATGTTCTTCTCCTGCTTGACTTTTTCCCTAGAGAAAGCAAGGGCCCGAGTCCCTCAGTCCCCATGGAGTCTCGGTGTGCGAGCCCAGCCCTGGCGGAGGCAGGGGACGCTGCTGCTGCTTGCATCCTCACACCTTGACCAGGGGACAAATTTATCTGAAACTCCTTGAGAAGAAGCGACAAACCACCGTTTCCTCTGCTACCTCATCCCAAGGGGGATGAGTATGAATGAATAAATAAGCAGAATTATGCATATTTCAGTGAAAACACAAAGCCGGCCGCTCGCGAGGAGCTCTGTGCAAATTCAGCGGAAAATGCAAAACTTAACCTCCAACCCGCCTTCCTCCTTGAGCAGATTACCCCTTTCCCGGGCGGATTACTGCTGCTGTGTCAGAGACGGATGCAAAATCGCTGGTGAGGATGTGCTGGGCAGCATTATCCGTGCCACGGGGCGGCCGGCGGGGGCTGAGAGCCTTCGGGACAGCAGATAAGGGACGCGGGTCTGCCAGGATGCAGCCCTGGTACCTCCCCGGATCAAACCTTCCCCAGGAGCACTTCTGCAAAACCCGAGGAAGTCTCCGGAAAAAAAAAAAAGAGAAAAATGCAAATAAACAAACCTTATTCTTTAAGGGCAGTGGAGGGGATTAGCGCGAGTCACACCCCCTCTGCTCAGATTTGCATCCAGCCTTCCGACGGCACTTGACTCTGAAATTATTCCAGTAAAGCGGAAAATTAATATTCTAATGTGTCTGCTTCTCCGGCAACTAGAAATAAGTAAAGTGGAAGTAGTGGGGAAGAAAATGTTTTAGTATTAAGTATGTTTATGAATATTTATTGTAACTCGCTGCCTGCCTGTCGGGGTGCCTGCTCACTCCTACGTGCTGGCAAACACTGGGAGCCACAGCACCAATTGTTTTCACGTTGGATACAAAAAGAGGTGAGCAATTAATTTCTGGTAGTCTTTTGATGAGCTTTCCCCACTGCTTTTTTCCTGGATACCCAGCATACCTTTCAGGGTGCACTGCAGAAAGTCTCACCAGACTCACCTGCTTCCCCCTGGAGCCACCACCCGGAGAAAGCAGGAGGTTTGCAGACCATGTGCACCCAGAGACAGGAACCCATGGGACCAGAACCCCAAGATCCTCGCCAAGGCATGGCCATGGGAAAGGATGTGGGGACAGGGAGAACCACAGGAACAAGGATGGTCATGGGGATAGCCATGGGGATAGGGACAGCCACAGGGGTCAGAGATGGCCACAGGGACAGGGACAGCCATGTGGATGACCCTGAAAAGAATGGAAAAGTGGGAGAAATATTGGGTGTGGTCCCTAAAGTGTCTGTGGTGGTGATGGTCAGACTGGGCTCCAGCAGGTGCCAGGACTGGCGTCGTCTGCTGGTTGGTGGAACACTGGTTGCCATGCACTGGGGTGTTTTCAGGTCCCTCTCCACATGTTTTGGAAGGCAATAACAGCCTGGGAAGAGTCTTCAGCAGAGGGTGAGAGCCCCAACAGCCACTGGTGCCTGTGGAGCACAGGCTTGGAGGTCTCTGCACCAGCCGTGTGGGGGTTACGTGGGAGCAGGGGCTGCAGAGTCTGCTGGGTCCTCTCCAAAATTATTCATGCAGCTCATCAGCCAGCAGTTAACTCGGCATAAATGCACGGGCACAGCGCACCAATGTCCATATTTTGGTATGTTTAGGGAGAGAATTTTGTGAGGGAAATGAGGGGCTGGGGCAGAAGGTCTGCCATCCATCGTGGAGGAGGAACCGGAGCCGCAGGTAACGCGGCAGCCTCCCTCAGGGAGCGCCGGGCGCCGCTTGCTATCTGTTATTCATAATATTAAAATCACCCAGGTGTAAAATTGTAGGCGTAGTGTCAAGAACAGACTGTTATTGCTCTGTTCAGAGAAGACAATCTGCTGGGCACGCCAGGGTGCCGACCTGCTTCTCCTCCACGGGCTGGGGCGGGCGCTGGGACAGGGAGCTCTGCTAGAGGGCAAAGGCAGAAGTTCAGAGTTACAGGAGCAAAAGGAATTTCACCAAATCCAGACAATGCTGGAATCTAACACACTATTGATCGCAGGAGCAGACTTACACCTCCAGGTCAACATGGCAAAAGAGGAGGTTTCCATACTTTTTTCTTGAGGAAACGGCCTCAAGCTGTGCCACAGGAGGTTTAGGATGGATATCAGGAAAAATTTCTTCACTAAAAGAAATTTTAGGGGCTGCCCAGGGCAGGGGTGGAGTCGCCATCCCTGGGGGTATTTCGAAGCCGAGCAGCTGTGGTGCTGAGGGACACGGGTCAGCGGGGGTTTGGGCAGTGCTGAGTTGGTGGCTGGACTTGATGATCTGAAAGGTCCCTTCCAACCTGGACAGTTGAATGATTCCATGATTCTGTGACTTACACCTCCAGGTCAACAAAGCACGAGAGGAAGGTTTCACATTTTTCTCTTTCCCCAGAGGTATCAGAGAAGTGCTGATGATGGAGAGCAGGACAGTGGTGCTTCCATCAGGTCCCATCCCCACCAGAGTGTCACCACCCAACGTCTGGCAGAGATGAGCACCTCCACTGCTGGCAGTGAGCCTGCATCCCCCACCAAGGGACATCCATGGAGGGGTTCAAGTACAGTTTGGACAGGGCTTTGAGCAACCTGGTCTGGTGGGAGGTGTCTGGTTGGGACTGGTTCCTTCCAACCTAAACCATTCTATGACAGGGACAGCCTGGTGACCCCCCTGAGGCTGGGATGGGCAGGTCACATCTGGATGCAGTGTCCCTTCCCCTGCTGGGACACAGGGAACCCACATGGAGCCCTTTGAGAGAGCCCTGACCCGTGGCCAACACCAAGCACCTCATGGCTGGGACTATCCCAGTCCTTTCATAAACTCAGGGTATAAAATCTGTGCTTTAAGGCATGCTATAATTAAAATACAATCTAAAAATTTCTAATCTTACCAAGCCATTAAATAATTATGGGTTATTCACGTTTTTTTTCTCCATATTTTAATGTCTCCACTTTGTGATGGCTGAATATACAGCAGGAGTGAATCACTCATTTCCAAGTATAAAACTTGCATATTGTAAGGCTGAATTATTCATACCATCCCTGTTCGGCCCTATTTCTATTTACATTCTTGATACTGAAAAATATTCTTCAAAGATGAATTTTAGCAATTAAAATTTAAAGAAAGACTTTGACAATGCACATTATTAAATCATCAAAAACCAGGACAGTAAAAATTAAAAATGTGATTGGTGTCAGCTGGCGGTGATGTTGTGAGCTGTTTCGAAGTGGGTCACACTTTTCCAAAGTAGATCTAATACAAAGTTTGGCACTTTTTTGACTTTTTTATTTAAATTTTTTTCCCTGCAGGCACAGTGTGGGCTCCATACCCAGCACACCCCTCTCAGACTCGTTTGCCCCTTGTTTTTCCTGCCCATTCGGATACGGATCCGTGCAATAAATCCAGGGGAAAGAATTAAATTGTGTTAGAGAGCAGGACGTGATCGCTACCTGCTCCACTGCCCTGTATTTGTAAACAAAGAGGAGATGCCTCAACTAGTGAAGGTGTTCCTGTTCAAACATACATCATAAAGCATGCATAAATTATTTTAAAGGCATCCTGGAATATGTAAAACGTTTAAAGACAAAAACTGTCTGTAAAGGTGGAGGCTTGAGGACAGGGTTGTGCCGTAGCTCTGCCCCTGAGCAAAGCAAGGCAGGGTGCTGACCCAGGGCGGCACATTTCCCACTCCTGCCCATGCTTTTGGGAATTCGGAGTCTCTGATGTTGCTGTTTACGTGCCAGTTTCCCCCCAGAGCATCTCCAGCCTTTACCAAGTCTGTGCTAACCGCAGCCCCAGCTTCATTTTTTAAGTTGAAGGGCTGAAGAAGGTGGGGTCTGATTTTCCTCCCCCAAAAAAGCCAAGCTGACACCCAGATTCCAAAGCTCCTGTTTTGCCCAGAAAGTATGTTTACACGGGGCTGGTGCCGAGCTCTGAAAATCAGGGTGTGATTGTTCAGCAGGGATGGAACTGGCGGGGTCAGACCCTGCCGAGGAGCTGGATGCTGGTCTGATGGATTTTGAGGCTAGAAGGGATCATTATGTTCACGTATTCAGACAGCCTGATTAACATGGGCATAATAGAATAGTGGGATTAAAATTGATGGGAAATGATTATATTATGTAAATTCAATCTATATTTAAATTGTGAATGCATAGTTTAAAAAAAAAAAGAAAAAAAATAGAAAGTAGAAAAAGGTAAAGCAGAACCTGTGACAAGCAGGTGAGGTTCTGTTCATCAGCTGCAAATTTGTGCATGGTTTGGGTTAATTGCTCCTCTCAGGGCCAAAAAAAAGTCTCTTCTATATGAACCTCCCTGCTGTCACGGGGAAAAGCGGTGCTGTGGGTTGTCCCTTTACATTTGTATTTCTGCCCTGGTGATGCAGAGATGGTTTAACCAGCTCTTGCCCCTCAGTGGCTCCACACAACCCTGTAGGCTCACACAAAGCTCTCTGTCCCACCTTAACCTCAAGCCCCAGAGCCTGGCCTGGCTCAGGACCCTGCCCAAGGCCACCAGCCCACAGCCCAGCGTGCCTCACCGTGTGGTGTGAAAGGAACCCGAGGTTCAGACACCGAGCAGCAGCAGGATCCTACCACCTTCGTGTGATGAACCAGCAAAGATGAACCTCCAAACCCCACCTTGCTCTACCTTCCACCTCTTCTCTCATAGAGGAATAAAACCATTCAGAAGTTCCATGCCTCTAAAGTGACAATGGCAATGGTCCACCACAAAGGCTGTGACCTCTAAATCCACTTGGATGAGGGGGGAAACCTGGGACCTTGCCATCCTCAGGTGCTTTCTTGCAGGTTTTCTGAAGCCTTGCTGGAGGCAAGTTCCTGCCCAGCTGGAGACCATCCCTGCTCCCAGAAAGGGTTGTGCAAGAAATAGCAATAACGCAGAAGTTCAAACAAGCCATAGAGGGAAGGAGAGTGCATCTTATGTAAATTTAATCAAAAACTCCTCAGAAGTAATTGGCTGAAGTGATTGGGAAAAATTGATGGTGCATAATAACCCTGGAGATGTTCTGCTGGCTCCTCTCTGGGCACAGGCAGCCAGCGTGCCTGTGGGGTGGCCGTGCTGCCCTGCTTGGAAGCACCTCACCTGCCCGCCCTGGGGCAGCACCCAGGGAGACACCGATCAACTTTTGATTTTGATAGAACCAAAGAATCACATAATGGTTTGGGTTGGAAGGGACCTTCAAGATCATCCAGTGCCACCCCCTGCCCTGGGCAGGGACACCTCCCACCAGCCCAGGTTGCTCCAAGCCCCATCCAGCCTGGCCTTGAACCCCTCCAGGGATGGGGCAGCCACAGCTTCTCTGAGCAGCCTGTTCCAGGGTCTCACCACCCTCACCGCCAAGTTCTTCCCCACATCTCAGCTCCATCTCCTCTCTTTCAGTGTCAAACCCCTCCCCCTCATCCTGTAGGCCCCCTCCCTCATCCAGAGTCCCTCCCCAGCTTTTCTAGAGCCCCTGGAGGGACTGAAAGGGGCTGGAAGGTCTCCCGGAAGCCTTCTCTTCTCCAGGCTGAACCCCTCAACTCTCTCAGCCTGTCCTCCCAGCACACATTGCCAGCTCATGTTGAGCTTTTCACCCACCAACACCCCCAAAAGTCCTTCTCCTCAGGGCTCCTCTTCCATCCATACTCCATCCATCCTGGATTTGTGCTTGAGATTGCCCCAACCCAGTTGCAGCACCTTGCACTTGTGCATTTTGTGTATTTATTCATATGTCAAGATGCAAAATCTTATAACTTGAAACTGCTATCCTGTGGAAGGAACTCAGCACCCTGCAGGCTGAATGCAGAGATCTGAGATGATGCTTCTCAAGAAGGCCAAGTATGTCTCTCCAGACCCTCAGCAGCCTTTCCAACACAGGAAAATGAACCTTGTCACACACTTTATCTCAAGAGCAGACACACTTCTGCTTATTACACTGACAGTGTGGGGGCTTCCCATGTTCTAGACGTGCTTTTATTCTATACACACTCCCAGCGAGCCTCTGGCTGTCGGTGCATCCTGAGTGTGACTCATCCGCAGTCTCTGTGCCCCCAGCTTTTCTTTTCTTTCCATGCTGATACCAGTACTTTGGTCTCTCTTCAACGTTCTTAAAATCTGAAGTGCCCATTCTGTCAGTTTGGGCCGTAACTGGGTAATTGTCCTTGACTGACAACAGCTCATCAAGGGTTGATGCAGAGTTCCCACCAGGCTGCCTCTCTTTCAGCACTGGTTTGGGGTTTTTTTTGCAGACTGCAATTCCAGCAGATTTAGTCCCAGACCTGGTCAGCCAGAGCCGTGCTCCCTCCCCAGCTCCTCCCATCTTGCACAGCCAGCTCTGCTCTGTAAGAATTACCTTCCAATTTTTACCAAACAGTGAGGGTTTGAGAACCAACACTTGTTGGTGTAGTATGGGTCCTCTTCCTGCCCATCCCCGTGGGAGTTTCTGCCTCCCTGGGGTCCTCATCAGCTGTGGGTGCCCAAAAGAAGTTGGCTGAATGGAGTAAAAGTGGGTTTAGTTTACCTTTGTGGGGCCACCGTGTGTGTTGTGACCCGTGGTATCCAGGTGAGCCAAGACACCATCGCTGATGGAGACGTGGCTGCTCTCACTTCATTATCTCGCTCCGTCTGCCAGGCTGGCCTTAATATGAAGTGAAGTGAAGACTGGGGGTTGTTTGTTTTTTTTTTTTTAATTTCTTTTTCCTTATTTCCAGAAGTTCAGATCTGGAAAAACCCCCACTGATGTCCCCTGTGTTCTGGCAGGGATGGGAAGAGGGTGCAGAGGAGGATGGCGATGACCAAAGGGTGGTAGCCCTGTGTCCCCTGGCCAGCCTGTGAGGGGGCTCAGCTCCAGGCTGCTTTCGTGATACGTAATTATCAATGTGTATGTGTAGGTAGGTGAGTATATAACATACATATATATATATAAGTACACACACATGTGTAGTTAGTGGTTCTTCCCTTCAAAACATCAATCAGCATCATGGTTATCTCTGTTGACCTTTCCAGTTGCTGTGAAATACCTGTATCTGTACCAGAACAGACCCAGTGTTCACTCAGAGGGATGGCAGAGCCCAAAGCCCTTGAGGTGCCACCGGTGGGATCCCGTAAACGTGTCCCTGGGGTTTTCCAGTCTCCTCCTCTCACCCAAATAAACTCCCCTACATCTCTCCTACACACTCCAGCTGCCTATTAGCAGCAGGTATTTACTGCTAATGCTTTTTTCACATCTCCATAATAATGTTAAGAAATACTGAAAACTCTATATTTAAGTTGCTCTGGCAAAGTATAATACATTAATCATAAATAATTTATAAGAATCTGTCCCTTTTTTTCCAGCACATCCCAGCAGCGTCAGAGCAACATCCTTCCCATACAACACTACTCCGTATTCTCTTAGAAAAGAAAAAAGCAAGAGAAGAAAAAAACAAACAAAAAATAACAATAAAAGAAACAGAAGCCTCGTTGCATCATTCTTTTCTCTCTCCTCTCGGTAGGAACGATCCCCAGCAGATTTCCTCAAGTCTTTTAATTTCAGGTGGCGCCAGGAGGTGAGGCAGGGAGAGGGGCTGTGGGTGCGGGGCTGTGCCACGGGCAGCAGCCTGCTCCCCTGCACGGCAGCGGCCAGGTGCTATTTCCATTCATTTTCTGTCATTACACCTTCCTTGCTGGATCGTTTATAATTCACTCCTCCACCTCTCACCCCGGCGAGGAGGCTTTGCCGCCGCCACGCCGGCCCTCGGGAGCCCATTTGGTCAATCCATGGAAGAACGCTACCGACTGTAATGATGATTTTCCTGCTATATAAACACCTGCTTTCTCAGTGTGCCCCGTTAAACCACTCCCAGCAAGGTCAGTGACAGTGTTTTATCTGCCATCGCGGGCAGGCAGAGACATCCATCTGCAGGAGCAGTGAGGAGACGGAGCGGTGGGAGGTGGCCGAGCTCCAGGGAGGGCCCTGTCGCCCCAGCACCCAGAAAGAGAAGCTCCCAGTCCTGGGAAAAATGCCATTTATAATTCCCATGCCCACAAAAAACAAAAACAAAACCAAAACCCAAACACCAACAGCAACAACAACAACAAAAATCCAAAAAAACCCCAAGACATTCCCTTTCCCTCAAATGCAATGAAAGCTTTTATTGTGGCGTGGGGCATTGTCACAGAGTAAGAATATATCCGAAAGCAAGCCCTTCCTTCGGAGAAAAAATTCCTGGTTTTGGCAAGCTGTAATTGCAAAGCATCCACTGCCTTTATTCCTCAAAACCTTCGGTGAGGACGAGCCCCCGTAGAGAAGACAGGGATGGAAATTTCCAGCAGAGCTGTGGGAAGAGCTGATTTTTTGTGTGCCTGTGACTTTCAGAGACATTTTGACAGACCCTAACTTGGAAAGCTAAACTTTGTTTTCATTTTATACTACCCACAGGAAAAAAAAAATAAAAAAAGAAAGAAAGAAAGAAAAAGAGTAAAATAAAATATCCTGCCTTCAAATCTTAGGAACTTTTTTTTTAACCAGCAATAGTGGGAGTCTCACACCGAGGTGAAGAACAGTGTATGATCTTACAGTACATTTTAAATAGCTGCTGAAACATAAGCAACTCTAATTAACATTCTTATGGTACTGGAATTATAACAAGAAAAGCAATTTAATCTGTAAAACTCTGTTTGTCACAATGACAATGATGAACAGAGGAAGAAAGCGTTCAGGGAAAAGCAGAAGGAAGGAAGAAGAGCGAGGGGTAGGGGAGATGCATCCCCAGCAGTTATTAAGTGGGTGATAAATATATTTTTGGAGAACGACAGAGACAAAGCAGGAACAACTGAGAGTTGCACTAACCCAGACAATTGGGGAATTCCTCTTTCTCCAAGTCCTTTCTTCTGTGAAATGCTTTAATTCAGCTCTGCTCTCCCTTAATCTTCACCCAAACTGCAACAGATAAGAGAACAATAACGACGCCAACTAAAACAATTCTTTAATCCTCTGCCTCACCTTAATTAATGAACACCTTTGCGTGTCTGCTTATGAAGTGGCAGAGTTCAAAGATTTCCTCTAGTGGTTTTGGACAGCTTCAAGGACACGGATGGCACCCGAAAAATGGGGCATCTAGTGATGGGTTCTCCCATGCTCTATGGGGCCGGGCTCTGGCCAGGGAGCCGCGGGGGTGGAGGATGCTGAGCAGGGGCTGCAGGGGTCACAGCAGCAGCCCGAGGCAGTTGGAGATCGATTTTTCAACCCCAAGAGGCAGGAATTCTGCTACTTTAAAGGAGTTTTGTTGTTTTCTTTTTTTTTTTCTTCTCCTTTCTGAACACGATTTCGATTACGTTCTGCTCTCAGGCTTTACTGTCCTGAACTCTTTTTCACCTGGTGGTTAGACTCCAAAATGAAAAATAGGTTTTGGAACATTTCTCTTAAGTCCAGTTGTAAAAATAATACTGAAATAAGCTACTGCCTTGGCAGACCCTCCGCAGCAGACACAGAAAGGCAGCAGCTACTGCAGAGCTTTCTTTTAGAGTGGTTTGAAAGGAAGTTAATGAAGTGCCCACGGCACGTGGTACTTGAAACAAGGGCAGCTTGTCCTGCGGTTTGCCGATTTAACGGGTCCATAAACTGGACATCAGTGTCCGAAAGTTTCAATTTCTATTGCGTGGTTACCATCTGTGTATGAGGCTGCTATTGAATTGGGGAGTTCTGCAGTCCCCAAAGTTCTGCAGTAGAGAGGAAGAGCTGTAATTGCAGCCAAAGAGACCACGTTGGCCGTGGTGCCCCGTGAGTGCCTGCTGCTATCGCTGCAGAGCACCAGGCAGGGCCGGGAGCTGCTGGGGACTGGGCCAGCACACTCCATCTCCTCTGTTTACCTTCTGGTTTGGGCTTCTTGGGACTGCAGAGTTTGTAAAAGCCTCCTTTCCCACAGTTTTCCTGCTGGTCTGGCTGCTGCTCCAAGAGGGATCGTTGCCTGGCTGCCTTTTTATGTCCCCATGGAACGGTTCCTCTGCTGCGGGGCTATGCCCTGCCTTGGATTGGGACACTTTTCCCCCTTGATGGGAACATCTCACCAGAGCAGCTGGCTCCATGGTTACATAGCTTTCTTATTTCCTCATGGACTACAATCATGGAATCATAGAATCGCCTGGGTTGGAAGGGACCTTTCAGATGACCAAATCCAACCATCATATTCAACTGGTCCCAATTTGTATTTTACACATCGAGGTATCCTGCTCACTTAATGAAGCTCCCCAGGGGCTCTCTGTTCTTCAGCATTACAGAATCACAGAATGCTGTGGGGTTGGAAGGGAACTCTGGAGGTCATCCAGTCCGACCCCCTGCCAGAACAGGTCCCACAGGAACATGTCCAGGTGGGGTCTGAATGTCTCCAGAGAAGGAGACTCCACCACCTCTCTGGGCAACCTCTGCCAGGGCTCTGCCAGTCCCACAGGAGAGAAGTTCCTCCTCATGTTTAGATGGAACTGCTTATGTTCAAGTTTGTGCCCGTTCCCTCTTGTCCTGTCCCTGGGCACCACTCACAAAACCATCCCCACAACCCCGACAGCTTCAGCTTTTCCAGCAGCAGGGGCTCAGCTTCCACCGCCTGCAGACACTGCTCCTCTCCTCCCACCCCTGTTTCCTTACCCGGTTCTGGTTACTCTGCCAGATTGAAATGCACAGATGTAAAAGTCCCAATGTTTATTTTTAAGCAAAATGCTCCACAGAAGGGTTTCTTATTAACGGGAGCACCTGGCCATAGAGGCATCGCTCACGCTGCTGAAATGCAGATTGATGACGACGGCACCGCTCCTGCAGATGCTGCTGTGATGTTTATTCAAGTGATGTCTTCCATGCGCCATGCATCATCTCCAGCTAGAAAACTGTATTACTCTTTAATAAATATTTTGCCTCTAATGTCTCGGTGTGAGGAGATTTATGCACTGATTACTTCCTCCAGCTTGTCTGTTTGAGGAGCTCTCGTTGATGGAGCCCCTGATAGCGCGACACGGGTTGCAAGCTGTGCCCGAGCAGACATGGCCTGTGTCCACCACCCTGCTTGGCAGCCACCACCACTCTCCAAGGGGCTCCTGGTCCAGTGTTGCACTGGGAAACCTCCCCAGGGACCACGGTGGCACCTGAGAGCCACCCTGCCCTTCCCAAGGTGGGTTTGGGGCTCACAGAGTTGCCAGCAATGGGAAATGCTTGTTGGTCAACAAGCAGCTCCTCACTCTGCCTGACACCAGCCAGTTCCTTGGGATGCAGGGATTAACCACTGTGCTTCTTGCAGACAGAAACAGCCTTTCCCTGGTCTGAGAAACCCCCTCCTGTTCACAGGCACCATGCTCCAGGAGATGTCTGTCTCTTGCACCCCAACGCCATCACTTCAGCACTTTTTCTTTGCTGATTTTACTGCCCATCCGGAAAGGTGCCCATCCTTCGGTGGCCAGACTCTTCAGGCTGAAGAGGAACCTGAGGAAGGAGCCCAGGTGAGGAGCAGGGAGCATGATCTGGAGGGCAGTCCCAAAAATGCAGTCCCGTCACCTCTGTGGCTTCCTTGAATATTTGACCTGCTGATTTCATAGAAGTGCATGAGATTGGTGCCTGAAATGGCAGTGTTTGAATGTCTTAATTAAATCGAGTAAGCTGAAGTGTTTAATTATTACTGAAAATTTCTAACATGTTAGTCTTCATTACACCCTGTATTTCTCAGTAACAGAACAGATATTGTATTCCCTGCATTAGATAGAATTAAATAGCAAATGCTGCGTCTTGTTAGGGAATGTAAAGCAGAGGCTACACGTATGAAAGTGTATGACAGATGAAAGAAGTTACTATCAATATTTTTTAATGTACAGTCATTTTTTATATATTTTTTTTAATCCTAACTAATTAAAATTGTTCCAACGTATAGCAAAACCACAATGTGGTTCTCTAACTATAGGGACGACAATGAGGAAAACCAAGTTCTTCCCTCTTTTGCCATGTGTACCTACCCTCATGGTCTGTGATGTAGCACAGATCATCTGGCCAGAGCTGCCCCTGGCTCTCTGTGCCCCTGACCTGAAGCAGAAGGCAGCACAGGAGCTGTGACTGGAACAGCACCATCAGGTTTTAAGTGTCCGTTGCTGAAAGGATAAGGTTTGTCTCAGAAAGCACTGCGATAGTTGGGTGGTTGCATCCTGAGACAGGTTTTAATCACCTGGAGTTTCGGGTTTCATCTAGTGCCCATTGATTTTCCTTTCTAATTTACATGTCTAGAATAATGTTTGCCAGTGTAAAGTTGAAAGAAAAATGAAAAATTAGGGACAACTCCCGTTTGGCTAACAAGGCACTGCAGGCGTGATGAGAGCTCTAAACACACAAGTAATCCCAGGTTAATGATCTCCCTCTCACCTCCGGGTTAATCATACAGACAAATAGCGAGGCAGATCCTGGAATACTTATTCCTGCTGGAAGAGTGGAGGGGTGACAGGGCTGCCTTCCCAGAAAGCCTAAATCTTCCAGGGTGGCCCCTTACAGAACCACTGCCTTTTTCCCTGGCTCTGCATTATTCAGATTTTACTGTGGGAGAGGTCTCCTAAAAGGTTTTTATATTATTTATTGTTTGTAAGTTGGAAATTAATTTATGTGTGTGAGTGCAAGGAAGTCCCAACGGGCAGGGCTCTTGCTAGGAAAAGGTTATTTGTAATGACCAAATTCGTCACTGTTTGGAATATCATAAAGGTCACAACAGAAGGGCTTCACTTGCTTTAAATAAAACTCTGTGCTTTAAAAAAGAAACGTGCTTAACTTTCATTTCATAGAAATATCAAACCTGTTTGCACTATAATTTACTTTTTGAGCTCTTGACATTTCCCCAGCTGCCTGTCTTTGCAGAACAATCTCTTGATTTGGCTGGGAAGCGCTCCCAGGAGAGCTGTCAATTACAAACCAGAGGCTGGTGCCATGGGAACCCCCGGACCAGGGGGCTGGTGGCCTGTCCCCTCTGCCCCGGTGAGGAGGACATCACACCAGGCAGCCTGTCCTCCCAGTGGCCACCACCACCCTGCTAATGACCTGCAACTTGGGAATGATGTTCTAATTGCCCACAGCACTGAGTGCAGGAGGAAGGGAGAAAAGGTTTGTAAAGGGGTGAAAGCCCAGGGACCCCCTCATCCAGGGAACAGCGGCTTCTGCTTGTCCCCCAGGGCCAGGGGGACACAAGCCACCGCCTGGGAAGGGCTTTAAAATGGTATTTTCTTCTCATGGCAGACAATACACTGCATCTGGCATCTTCTACGGGTGCTGCTCCACCACCAGTGGTGGACCCTCCAGCTGCTGGGATCAGGTTGAAATTGCAGGGGTTTTGTGTGCTGGGCTCACAGCAGATGGTGCGCTGTCTCCTGGCCATCAGCAGCCTTAGATGGGCCCTGCAGCAGAGCTGGGGTGACACAGGGGGTGGCACCGGTGTCCCGGGGAGGGGGCCAGTGGTGAGGAGGTGACCAGAGCTGCTCTGCACAGAAACCACTGCCCTCCGCCTCTGGCCTGAGTTTTTGTTCCAGCAACTTTTGGGCAACAGCCTTCCAAATCGCCTGCCAGGGTACCGGATGGGTGGCCAGAGGGGGCTTCAAGGGCATTTTGGATGCAGTGGGTGCCCAGGGAGCAGAGACCCAGCACAGCCAACACATTTTTAGGAGTAACAAGAAGATTTTGAAGTCTAGTGCTGTGTTAGGAAAGCAGCGGAGTCCACGGGAGGCTTATTTAAAGGCACAAGCGACCTGAGAGAGCAGAATGAGGCCAATTAGTCACTGAAGGACATCTGTGTGAGCTTCCATCAGCTGTGGGAGGAGAAGACAGGGGCATGATGTCACCTCCCTGCACCTAGGATAGTTATCTTCTCAGGATACGCAGGGATAGTTGGAGGGCAACTACCAGCAGTTACCATTGAACCCATTCAGGTGCCTACACACTTGATTTGCTCCTGCTCCATGCTCTGTGTCCTGCCACTGCCTGGATGGGCTTTTGCCCTTCCTCCTCCGGACCCAGATCCACCACACCAGGTGCAAGAGGTGATGGCACCTCCCCATGTCCTGCTCTTGCTTTTTAGTTCCAACCCTCCCCCCCAGCAGAAGGTGGTCATCCAGTCTAGGTGGTCATCCATCGTAGAGCAGCCCCACCTGGGCCAGGAAGCCCCAGCCAGTCCCAGGTGTTGGCCATCAGGGCATGATTAGGCAGGGACAAGGAGATGGAGAGAGCACAGTGAGCTCTGTGCTGCTCTTCTAACATCTCAGCTTAAAATGGGCAATAGCTGCAGCAAAATACTGCTTGTAGAAAGTATAATAAGTTGAGGTTGGGGTTGGTTTTTTTTTGGTGCTGAAGCAAAATGCGACTGTGGAAATGAAGGATGTAAAGTAAGGAAGCTTGCTCAAAACTTGCTCAAAACTTCCGGAGGGTGAGTGCTGCATATTCTTCTGGTTTGGTTTTTTTTTTATGCTGGCTGGACTGATCTGGGGGCTCAGGAGGTTTCTGAATAATAAATAATGCTCAAATTGCCTTTTCCTTGCTGAAAGGAAACTTCTGCCAATATGCATGAATGAGAGATGTAAGTAAAATGAAAGCTATCGCCTCTTATTAAAAAAGAAAAGGTAGGATTGAGGCTGTGTTTTAGAATATAATTTTATTACATAAGCATGTGAGGGCTGTGCGTGCTGGATGAAACATTTATTTTGTGGAAAGACTGTAAAACGTTGGGCTGTTCCTCTCCTGGTTTAACCTGGCGGTATTCGGGGAGATGTATTGGTTTGAATTTGGGTGAGATATAGTCTGGGAATCACACGTGCATGTGTTATAATCTCGATTTAGTCATTATTGTGAACGTGTCATAAAGGATAAATACCCGAGGTCAAGCAGATGGATTCTGAACTGCTGGGGAGTTGGGTGCAACTGGTGATCTCCACTCTCTTACCCGCAGTTTCTGGTGGAGCTCGGTGGCAGGCAGGACATTGGGCATAAACCAATTTTCTGCTTATACTTTCATTGCCTCCAATCATTTATTTATAGTTTTGGGGCTTTCCCCCTCCCTGCTCATTGATATCAGTGAAATTCAGGTAACTCTCATGCAGTATTGCTTCACAAGAGCTGTATTTTGAGGGTTCTGGCTTTCCCCCAGCTCTGGGTGCGGGGGCTGGTGCCCCAATTGCCCACTGACTTTCTGCTCTCACTCGAGGTGCTCTTCCCTTCTGTAACAGGAACAAACGGAGGGGGATTTGAGCCAGCAGTGTGCCCAGAGGCCACCAGCATCCTGGCCTGAGTCAGGACCAGCATGACCAGCAGGAGCAGATGGTGCCTCTGTCCTTGTTTGTTTGGGTTTTGTTCATGTTTTGGTTTTTCGTTTGGGTTTTGGTGGTTTGGTTTGTGTTTTTTTTTGGTGTGTGTCTGGTTGGACTCGGAGGTCCCTTCAAGCCATGGAAATTCTCCCTCCAGTGCTCACCCCCTCCCTGCTGCAGAGTTCCCTCTCTTCCAGCTGAGCCCTGTCCTCCTTGCTTGACCTTCCAAAAAGACCCACACCTCAGTGACTGCGGAGGAAGAAGCTGGGGGTGTGGGAGGCACTGATCCCAGTGGTGTTTTTGGCTAACGGGGGGCTGTTGTGCTGCCTTTTCCCCAAACTGTTCAGTGTAACCATGTCTTAAAAGGGGGCTGTGAAGTAATAAATCACAGTGATGTGAGGTTATTATTTTAGAAGGGAGATTTAAATGAGATTTGGGGAAGAAATTCTTTGCTGTGAGGGTGATGAGGCGCTGGAACAGGTTGCCCAGAGAAGCTGTGGCTGCCCCATCCCTGGAGGGGTTCAGCCTGGAGAAGAGGAGGTTCTAGGGAGACCTTAGAGCCCCTTCCAGTCCCAAAAACGCCTGAAATGGGGCATTTTGTGACTGGAAGGGGCTCTAAGGCCTCCCCTGATCATTCTCTTCCAAGGTGGTGAGAGCCCAGCCCAGGTTGCCCAGAGAAGCTGTGGCTGCCCCATCCCTGGAGGGGTTCAAGGCCAGGCTGGATGGGGCTTGGAGCACCCTGGTGTGGTGGGAGGTGTCCCTGCCCAGGGCAGGGGGTTGGAACTGGATGATCTTGAAGGTCCCTTCCAACCTGGACCATTCTATGATTAAAATACCCCCCACGCTGGTTGTTACAGTGCCCTGGAGGCATCAGGAGACCATCAGGTGAGCTGGGAGACTTCTCACAAATTTTGGAGAGCTATTGTCCACTTCTCCTTCGGGTTTGTTCTGGGTTTCTGCCTGTGGAGGCTGGGGGTGGGTTGGGTTTGACACATCACTGGAGAGATCTCTTCCTAAAGCCTCACAAACATTATCTCTGCCTACCTCTGCAGCACCCCACCAGGCGTGGGTGCTTGGCTTGAAGAAAAAAAAAAAAATAGTCTGTGTGTGTGTAAAATGTACATATTGTGTGTTTGTGTGTGGTGAAAGCTTTGGCCTCAGAGCTTTTCAGGCACTGGGGAATTTCAATATAAATATTTATCAAGTAATTCTCCTCTCAGAGACAACACAGGAGATGATTCCTACCACCGTTAGTTTATTTCACACGAGCTGCTGAGCATCACTTTGACTATAAGGAAAACTCCTCTGGAAAAGGCGGGCTTGCTTATTTTATGGCAAACTGCTCCTGTGTTCACCTTGGTGATCACCAGGAGTAAAATCAAGTGAGGTTCCAGCAGGCAGAAATAGGAAGGTTCTTACCAGACTGAATTCTGTGCGCTCGTACAGAGGGGAGTGAGAACAGACCCGAACCTGTGGCTGGTCTCTGGGGTCTGAAGCATTTGAGGAGCACACCAAGCGTGTCCTGAACCTCCACAGCTGCTCTTCCCATGGGTCTGCTCCATTCAGTGCAGAAGTGCCAACCTTAATAAGACACAACGAGCTGACACGAGGCACCAAATGCAGTCTGGATTTTTTTTCCTCTCTAAATTGATGTGAAACCCTGGTCTGCTTATAACTACCAAACTATGTCTACAGAAAGTCTTGTCAACCTTTTAATGACATCCTTAATCTAATAGTTGCAGGAACAAAGCCAATGAATAAAAAAAAAAAAAAGAACTCATTGTTTTGAACAACATAAATTTAATATATTGGGAATTAAAGTTTGAGCCTAATGAAGAAATGTAATTTAGATGTAAACAACTGGTCTGAGTCAAAAGCCTGGGGACTTCAGCAGCCCATTATACATCACAGCAAATGCTTTTAAAACCAACTGAGCTGTCTAAAGGCTTCACAGCTCTTCCCAAAATGACCAAAGTGATCTACTTTAGACTCTGCACTTCATGGGAAAGCGAAGTGCAACTTTCCCAAAAGACACTGTGCCCTCTCATCTCCAGGCTTTCACCTGATAAGCTTCCCAGGCACTTTATTGAGCTAGCCCAACTAATGTGAAACACATAAATATTAATGACAGAGCAAATATGATGTGCTGATGTGTTTGTGGAACACTTTTATTTTCTAACGGCCCATCAAGAGATCATATTAGCTATTAATGCACGAGCAGGTTCGCTTCTCCTTCCATAAAGCCTCTTGTACTCCTCAATCTTCCTGATTGAAGAGGGATAGGGAGGAAAACCTGGTTTGTGGGGGGTTTGTGGGGAGGTTTTCTTTTCTTTCCTACAAAGCAATTAAAGCAGAAGGTGAATGTTCAGTGCTTAATCGCTGTGGGCTGGTGTAGGGCTTGTCCAGAGCTAGTTTGAGGTCACCTCTCCTTTGCCCCAATCCATCCTGCAGGTCACAATGCTGTTGGGTTGCCTAGAGGGTTCAGGTCATCTGCTTTGAAACCCCACTGGGGTTTGCCTTGGGATGCTGGTCTTATGTGACCAGGGCAAGCTTAACCCAAGCTGTCCCAGGCACCTGAGGTGGGAAACCCTGCTGTGACCCTACCAATGCACACTGACTTCCTAAATTCCCCGTCCACAAACACAGGAGAAGACCCGTTCTGTGACCAGCAACTGGGCCAAGGTCATTCTGGAGCTTTTTGCCATCCCTCCTGTCAGTCCAGCAGTTTTTCCATCTGTGTACCTCATTATATCGGAAAGGGAAGTTTAGAGCAAATTATGTGCTAATTATAGCACTGCTTAGCATCTACGTCTTTAGGCTGTTGCACCCAGGAATAAGACTGTCAAAATTATGTTAACAAATGAGAACGTGTCACAGGAAAAGAGCTCTTCCTTGTACAGGGTTTATATAAAAATATGTATCTTCTAAGTCATTATTTTGGTGAAGAGAATGATTCCTTAATACTTTACCCTAAGGAAAAAGATGTAGAGATTTATGGTTGAAGTCAACAAAGAGAACTCGGATGCCGGGGTGAGATGCATGGTTTCATTAAGTGCAACTCACTGCTGCATGAAGAGCCGTCATAAAGCCCCTTTAAAGAATGGCTTCGGGAAGAAGGGTACGAAAACATCGTGCTCGTGGTTAAACGGGTCAAGTTGAGCTCGTGGTCAACCATGTATTATTCTTCTGGTTACGTATGGCCATAATTATGAGGTCAGGGGAGACTGGCTCCTGGTGTGATGAGATTGGGTTTTTTCCTTTGGTATAAAGATTGTTTTGCTCCCATCTAGTTAATTAGCTTTAAATTAAAAGGGAATCCAGTGAAGAGAAATAGGTCTGCATGAAAATATTAAGAAATCTTTAGAACAAGTTAAACTTTTTTTTTTGGTTGGAGTATTTAGACCCTCTCTTTAGAATTAAATGAGAGATGTTTAATATCGCTCATGCTTTGTGGTGTTACCAACCCTTCTGATGAGGGCTGGTGGCTGCCCTGGTGTGTGCAGGACACGCTCAGCTGTAATCCCTCCACTTGTATGGCTGTTTCACACACGAAACACAAACTGCCTCCTGAACCAGTTACATCTCAGCAAATATTTTCAGCCCTGAACGAGGGCATCCTGGGGAAAAGGAGCTTGGGTGGGGGCGTTCCACACTGAAGCAGGTGATTAAGAGGTGCAAAGCTCCACCTCAACACCACCCTGGGAATGTTGTTTGCCAGTAGTCGCAAAGACAGATGTGAAAAATGCAGATGTTGTGGGCCTGCCTGCCTGAACAGGTTTGTAAAGCATATTCTCGGCTGGATCGTGCACTTCTTAGAATAAAGACTTCATTTTTTTAATGGGCTCTCATCCCTGTGTGGAGCTTTGCAATAAAAAGTAATAGGGAGAAAAAAAAAAAGATGGTCAAGCTGGTCTAAACATCTCCACTGGCACAGGCTTAAAGCCATGAATTGATGAAGACGGGAGTTTGCCAGTTTTCCTGAGTTAGAACAGAGTTTACTTTTTTAAACGGGGTGTATACACAATTCCTTCTTTTGCAAACTGAGCACTTGGCCGAGAATGGGTCAGGTCTTCCAAATTTCTGTTCATACTAGCAAGAGAGAATAGTGCTGGGTTGCATAAGCTTGGCATCATAAACACAGAACACCAGCCTGAAGCCGTGTAGTCCTGCCCTCGGGCACAGTCAAGGTGCTGCGGGGAGAGGTCTCCTGAAAAACCTCCGGGTATCACACAAACCCCTCCAGCCCTCCGCATCCTTGCAGTCCAAGCCAGCTGCCTTTTCTAGAGGATTTTGGAAAGGTGTGTATGTGGCTGGACGTTTTATGTACTTTGGCAGTGTTTTTTGTAAATATATTTAAATAAGAAATTATTTGCACGTGTTATCAGTGCTTTCTGTGAAGGCACAGATATGCTGGATCCATCTCTGTGCTGGGGTAATTCCCACTACAGCCGCAGGAAGCGGAGGGTTTCAATTTCCATTTTTCTGTTTATGGATTGCTATACGGCTTTCCAGGGGACTGTTTTTATGCCAGTAGAATAAATAGGTACAAATGAGAGCTCTAAATACTTGAAAGACTGAAATATCTCACTTTTCATCTCTAAGCGCAGTTTTTCTCTCTGTAAATGAATCTTTAGCGTGCGTGCATCCTCCCCGTTGGCTCTCGCTGCCCGCAGGCATCCTGGTTTGCATGGGAAAAGAGAAGGGTTAATTCCCCAGAACCCTTCCTGATGTGGCTGGCACCTCACTTAGGATACATGGTGAGGTGCTGGTAGGATTTTTTCTTTTTCTCTTTTTTCTTTTTTTCCCCCCAAGGTAAAGTAAGTGCAGCAAAAGGCTTTTATGACTCCAGCCCTGGCTCAGCAATCTTGTCATGCACTTAATATTAGTTTAGAGGCTGCAGGTGGGGAGCGAGTGCTGGAGGCAGAAGGAGTGGGTGGGAGGCAGTGGGAGCTGAGGCAGCTTCTGGAAACCCCGGCGAGATGCCCTAAAACCAGCACAAACCGAGCACAGCCCTGCACCCCGAGCCCTTGGAAGCTCATCTGCTGATGAGTGATGAAATGAATTATGGTTCTGAGAAAAATGCCCTCTCCCCTTCTCTGTATGCATTTAAAAGATTTCTATCGGTTTTCTTGCATCTGATGATATTAGAGTAACACATTCAAATCAATTCTGTGGAATTGCAGCAATCGTTACTTGTTTTGCTAAGGCAGGGCTCTGGCACGTACGAAACTGTAGGTTTAGTCCTCTTGGTCTTCAGGGAAACGGGTAATGTTTGGTCTCCTACAAATACCCTCTGCTTGCCAGCCTAAAGGGTGTTGGAAAGATGCCCCCAAGCCCAAGTGGTTGGCTGGGGGTGCCTGTGCTCCACAGTGGGGGTGCCCCAACATGAGAAGTGAGATGTTGTTTTGCATAAAGAGAATATCTGAACATCTGCCTTCACAGAGCTGGGGGACCACCTGAGTCTGGCCACGGTCTGTACTCTTACTGAAAGCTCTTTGCTTCTTGTTAGTGTGTTTAAGGCTGCAGAGATCTTCAGCCACTGGGCAGAGGGAGCTAAAGTGGTATCCGCTCCTTTTCCTGAGAGGTGTTAAAGTGCCTTTTAGACGCTAAATACACTCCTTCTGTTCAGACTTGTGCCTTGGTCCCAGCTTGACCTGCGTTGCTCGGTTCCCTAGATTAAAGTTCATAAAAGATTCCAAACAAATGCAATTTCTATATAGATTTATGTGTGTATACTTATTCACAGACAAAAAAGGGTATCTGTTCAGGCTGAGGTGGGTTCCAGAGGCAGCTGAGGGCTGCGGCTGCAGGCCCTGGGGAGGAGGAAGGTGATGCTGGGAGAGGAGGAGGACAACGCTGCCCGTACCAAGGCTGGGAAGAGAGGAGCTCTGGGAGGGACACAGGTGGACAATGCTGCTCCTCCTCCAAGTGCATCATTCCTGATGTTTCTGATGCCCAGGACTGCAGAAAATTGGACACCACGGCTCAAAAAGAGCCATGTTGTGCCCTGGAGGGTGCTGGGGCAGAGCTGGAGCACAATCAAGCATTGCTGGCCAGCTGCCTTGGTGGGAGTGATCTCCATCTCCATCACCAAATGCTGAACCTGCAGAAAAGTTTAAAATGCAATCAAACACCCAGCAAACAGCACAACCTACAAACCAGACCTTGGGAAAACCAATGCACTCCAAACGGTTTGCCTAATTCCACAGGCTTTGTTCACAGATGGTTTTATTTAGATCTATGAGTTAGTGTAAAGTGATAAAAGAGAAACACTTGCTGGATAAATCACAGCACCAGAGCTGGGACTGTGTGAACTCTCCAATTAAACTTGACAACTCCTTAAAAAATTTAATCCCACAGATGCAATATGACAATTCCCAAAGTGTAGAATGAACACGGTATGTTATATTCAGCTGTTTCGTGGTAGGACTGCCGAGCTGACATGGAGCTTAAATAGGAGAAGGTGGGGAAAATTCAGTTAACACATTGACACCATATGTGAAAGCCTGCTTGTGTCACTGGGGTGTAAATGAAAATAATTTGGAACTTAAATGTTTACCAGGGGGCTTTAGTCTCCTTCCACTTTCCTACACGATAAGGGCAGTCAACAAGACTCAAAAAGTCTTGCAGTAGCTGACAAACAGCTTCTTTTATGAAAAAATTTCAAGGGAAAAAAAAAAAGCTAGATTAGTTCTTCTGGGCTACTGGACAACTGCCACTGTTTCTTAAAGCAGTCCTTAATTTATCTCAAGTGTTTAATTTAAACTTTGCAGTAGCTGTGGCTTTGCATTCTCCCCAGGTATTCGAGATGCTCAGCGCCGTGATTAATTGGGCAGGCATGATTTCTTCCATTTAGAGACCACTTGAAAGTGGAAGTGAGAAATGAATTGCGCCAGAAGGGTTTGCTCTGTTTTTATTAATAGAGCAGATTAGGTGGATCATGAAAACAATCTTCGGATTTGTAAGAGTCAATCTCTCCTCTTGTTCAGCTGGGGTTGTGGCTACTGGAGATGTGCTGAGAGGGTGGGACATTTGGGGGCTGGTGCCTTGTGGACCATCACTCTGTGTGAGTGGTACCCATCCTGCAGCGGGACCCCAGCACAGGGTGGTGGTGAGGGAGAGGAGGGTCTCCCATGGGGAAGCAGCCCTGAGCCTCCTTCAGCTCCCCCCTCACCCAGCATCACCATCTCCTGTCCCCTCTGGTGCTCCTCTGGGTCAGCAGGACTTGCTTTGGAGAGATGCTCCCAGCGTTGTTCTCCTGCAAACATGGGTGTTAGTGATGCTGATTTTAGTTCAGTTCTTCATAGATGGTGGGGAGGAATGGGAAAAGGGACAAAACTCCTACGTGATTACAGCATTTCTGTGATAAAACTACTTCTGCTGTGCCTGCCGGAGTACTTCAGCACAATTTCTACGGGGAGGCTTCTTTATTCTGCGTAATACTTGAATACATGCACAAATAACTGGGCTTTCCCCTTCTTCATCCTGCGTCTGAAGGTTTTGCTCAATAGGAAAAATTGGAGGGGAGATGAAACAAAAAGTGGTTTAAAACACACACACACACAAAAAGGAGCGGGGGCAGAAATTAGTTCCTGTTATTTAAGCATGACTGGGAAGGAATTTGGCTCGCTCTTTAGAGAGCTGTCTGAAAGAGACCATGTTGTGAAGGAGTCAACATGCTTCTGTGCTGAAAGGCAAAGTGATACCAAAGGCTGCAAGAAGCAATGTAGCTTGGGGATTAGTTTATTTCTTTAAAAAACATTCAAACTACTTCATCTGAAATTCAAGTATGAGAACAAATCACCCAAAAATTGTGTATTCAATAGGCAAAAGCTGCTCATTTTTCTTTCTTTGTTGCATCTTCTGTGCTCATCTACTGAATGAGTTTGACTTCAGTATATCCCGGTTGTTACGAGAATGGTGAGTTCTGTTAAAAATGCAGAGGAGTTAAGGAAGCAGCGATGAAATCCGTATCTGGAATAACATTCAATTCACAGTACAGAAGTGGTGTGAAATACCTGGAGTCCTAAGTATCTTCTTTCATTCTTTTAAAAAATTTTTTGTGTAAGTTTATTTTAAATCTTGTTTGGGTTAAATGATAAGGACGTTCTTGCTACTGAAAGTCAGGTACAGCAACTGTGTGACAAAGTGAGACATAAAATAATAATTATGATTTTGCATACTGATGCAAGCTCAGCAATGGTCGCTGAATGCGAATCACAACTTGCCCTTCGTAGTTCCCAAAACAGCTGCTGCTCTGTAAAGTAAATATGTGTAGCTTGGAGAGTACTAGCTGTTCTGCCATCTCCTTATTATAATTTAATTGATGTAGCAATGTTTCGCATATCTTAGATTTGATGACTTAGTAGTAATCAGGGTAATTTGCATATTTGGCTACGGAAACTAAGCTGGAGCACTTCTAAGGTACCCTGGGTTTAAAAAAAAGAAAAGAAAAAAAAAAAGGATAAAATGAAAAAAGTTGTCTACTTCCAGTGTTTCTGGGCTCACCTTCCAGAGTGAGCAGAGGTCAAGCCCTCATCTCCCAGCTGCAGTTTGGATGGCGATTAAGAGGAGGCAGATGCTGATCACCCTGGTGATGTGACCCACTTTCTGTGGGTCTGGCTCTGAGCATCCCCAAAACCCTGTGCATTAGGGATGGGCTCCGTCTGGCTTCAGCTCTGTGAGGCACTAATCCTCTTGTGGGAAGGGATTCCCAGTTCTGGAATGGGCATGGGGGGTTCCCTCTGCGGGTTCTGGAAGCTTTTCTTTACCTGCCAGAGCCAGCCTGTCCCTTGGGCTGCCTTCAGCACTGGGACATACAGCCCTGCCCAGACTGTTTGGTGTAACCATGTCTTAAAAGGGGGCTGTGAAGTAATAAATCACAGCGATGTGAAGTTGTTATTTTAGAGGGGAGATTGAGATGAGATCTTAGGAACAACTTCTTTGCTGTGAGGGTGATGAGGCGC
>VXBW01002915.1:93063-203052 GCA_013400375.1 Thinocorus orbignyianus
TGCTCTAGTAGGAGGTGTCCCTGCCCATGGCAGGGGGGTTGGAACTCGATGATCTTTAAGGTCCCTTCCAACTCTGACCATTCTATGATTCTATGAAACCCAGCGCGGCCTTGCCGCGGGGGGAGTGGGGCCTTCCCGGGGCCTTCCCGCGGCCTTCTCCCGGGCGGAGCGGGTCCTTGCGGCGCGGCGGAGCGGCCCGAACCGCCTCGGGAACGTCGTGAAGTTTCATTTTTCACGTGGTGAAAGCGGTAAATTTAAAAGCGGCCGTACCGCCGGCTTTCCTCAGCGCGGCAGCGGTGAGCGCCGCCTCCTTAAACCGAGCTAGGCCCAGGCGGAGCGGCGCCTTCCCGGGGACGGAGAGGCCGAGGAGGGAGCGCAGAGGCCCGAAAGGAGTCGGGGATTTAAAAGCGGCCGTGCCGGCAGGTTTGCACAGGGAGGGCGGCAGCGGTGAGTGCCGGTGCCGTGTGTTTAAAACCGTGCCAGGCCCAGGCGGAGGGGGCGGCCATGGGGGTCGACATGGCCGCCGCGGGGCTTACATCCACAGGGAGGAAGAACGGGAACCCGGCCCGAGCTGCCCCGGCCATGCGGGGCTCCTTCGGGCGCAGGGGCTGCCCGAGGCACCCGAGGGAGCCGGAGCCATCGCCTGTGTGCGGGGTGATCGAATAAACGGGCTGCTTGGGCAGGTGGTGGGGCTGGGGTAGGAGGGAGAATGGTGGAGCCATGCCCTGTCTGTTCCACCTTCTCTGGTGCTTCTTAACCAGAGCCAGCGATAGAGGCTCGTGTAGAACTCCTTCAGGGAACTCCTCAAGTTCCCTGACCTATATGCTATTTTGGCATATATGTTGTCATACTTTGATATATATCATCTTCATCTAAGTATGGAGAGGGCTGTGCCTTCCCAGCTTCTCTCAGGTTCTGGAGCAGATCTCATTTGAGAGCTGCTCGTTTGAGCACATTGGCTGTGAGCTGTTGCTTAATTGTCTAAGAGGCTTAAACATGTGCCGCTGCAGAGAAATACTTTCAGTTGGCCTTAAGGTGCGTCCATTGTTATAATCTAGCCTTGGTGTAGAAGTGGATGTTTTCCTCCCTTCCTGCCACCAGGGAGAAAGAAGGAACTTAAGGGACAAGGGGGAATGGAGACAGGTCTCTCCTCAGAGGGCAGCCCCCTCACCTTCCAAGTTTCCCTTCCACAATAGGTACTGGGCTTTGGGAACTGGGGCCCAGGTAAATGAGGATAGAGAGGAAGATCCATCCAGTGAGTTGCCCAGGGCTAGTCACTCACCCCCATGCCTTAGGACTGACTCAATTAAGGAAAAAAAGGTAATTGTGGTGGATGACTCCCTTCTCGGGGGAACAGAGAGCCCATTTGTAGACTAGATTCATAGAACAGCATCACAGAATAGTTTGGGTTGGAAGGGACCTTCAAGATCATCCAGTTCCAACCCCCCTGCCCTGGGCAGGGACACCTCCCACCAGCCCCGGTTGCTCCAAGCCCCATCCAGCCTGGCCTTGAAATCCATCCTACAGGGAAGTCGGCTCCCTCCCTGGGGCCAGGGTTAAGGATATATAGAGGAATCTCCCTACTCTGGTGTGGCCATCAGCTTACTACCTGTTACTGATATTTCAAGCAGGTGGTGATGAGGTGCCCACCAGAAGTCTAAGGGTGGTGAAGAAAGACTTTAGGCCTCTAGGAGGCTGCTCAACACTTAGGTGACAAATGTCATCACGCCTCATTTCAAACTTTTACATCTAAATGTGAGGTTCTCCCTTAACCTTGCTCAGAAACCTCTGTACATCCCCCCACTGCCACACTCTGCATCTCCCAGACGTTTTCATGCCTCTGCTCCCAGTGATTAATTGCTGTAACCTACACTTTTAGAATGCAAAGGCAATTAGATAAATCTTTTTATGTACACTCCTTTTCATATGAATCAATAGATGTTAAAGTGTCTCTAAAGCCTTATTTATCTTGCATTAAATCAACTGTAATTGTAAAAACATTCTGCAGCATCTGTGATCCAAATGCTGTTGCCTGTTTGATCCTCTCCATTCGCTGCCAGGGTGTGAGGCTCTCGCTCAGGCATAGTTCTAGTTTTCATGAGCTTTGCAGATGTACAGCTGTAACAGCTACAAAATTAGCCAAGAAACTCGTGAATAGGAGAGAGGAAAGTCTGAAAACATGCTTTCCCCACTGCATTTTGAGACCTTAAGAAATTTAGTTTATTCCTATGGACTAAGTTTTGAGCCTCGGTGCCTTTATTATTACCCACCCACCCAGAATGTGAGGGGGCTGAGAGCTTTCACTGAGCTGGAGAAGAACCAAAAACTGGTGTCTTTGGTCCTGTGAAAAATGAGAATTAGGTGGTTGTCTGACTTTGATTCTGCCCCAAGAATACCCTGAATGCACTCATGTGCAGGTACCTCACTGGAGGGTGAACCAGCTCTAAGCGTGGGAAGGAATGTTAAGAACAGGGTGTGAAAGGAGTCCCACAATCGTATTATGAACGTTGCTGTTTGTAGTGTCTGGGGCTGCCCCTTCCCTTCATCTGGTGAGGGAGATAGATGGGCAACACCGGGGAACATGGCCAGCAGGGACTGGTTTTGGTAACCCCTTGAAATTGGTGGATGGTAGGACATAAGGAACGATGATTTATAGCAGTATCAGCTGTCTCTGGTCTTTTATCATCTCTGAAAGCAAGATGTGAAAGTTGGTGAAGATGATAATGCCCTCAAGACAGATGTGCTAGCGGTTTCACCTGGAGGGTTTTATATGCAGTCAGCTGTTAAATGTGGAAATCTTCAGCAGAGCTGCTGCTCCACAGCTCTATTGATGTGACTTTGTGTAGTTAATTGTCTCTCCTCCTGGTGGGAGGCTGCGGGAGGCAGTGCAGGGTGAGGTGGGCTCTCGGAGGTGGCCGTGCCACCGCTCCTGCCCTGTGCCGGCTGCTGCCTCGCTGGCCTGGGGCTTCAAACTCTGCCACCATCACTGCCCTGGGGCTCTGCTTTGGTGACAGCTTCTAAAGGAACTGCTAGGTAGGGAAAATGTTTTTCTTTTTTCTTCTTTTGAGCAATATTTTGATGCAAAGTCTAAGTTACATGTAAATGCAGGTTCAGTCTGTCCGGCAGTGGGTCAAACCTTGGGAAAATCAAGCAGCAGCAAAGTCCTTCTCTGTTTTCCATCCCTCTTTGTTTGGAGGGAGGGCTGGGGTTTCAGAAGGGAGCACAACAGCATTGAATCCATTTGCTGAAGTTTGCTGATGATTCTCCCTTGTTTGTGGAGAATCAGCGGGTGTTTCCAAACCAATTGATTAACTCCTGGCCTCCATCCAGCATGGAGTGTTGGTCTGACTGGTCTCCAGCTTTCTAGTCCCCTTTCTCCGCCCCTTAATCACAGGGGTTTTCTTGTCTTTCAGTCCTTTACAACCCTCCTTGTCCTCTGCAATTGCTGGTTTGCTTCCTGACTCTCTTAGGGTGAGCTTTATTAGCCTCTGAAAGAAGCTCAGTGGGTTTCAAACCTCTTTATTTTCCAAATTTCGCCTGGGGGCCGAACCTCTGCAGTGAAAATTAATTGCATTATGCATTGGTCATAGTCCACACATTTTATGCAGTTACCTTTAAAAAAAAATAAGTACAGGTTATTTTGACCCTCTCTGGGCCATCACCCAAGAAAGAGTGGACCTGCGTTTTTGCTTCATCTTTCTGTTCGGATGTGTTTGTGAGTTTGGGCAGCAGAAGCAAAGCAGCAGCGTCAGTGTGGGGCTCGGTGTGAGCTGAAGTGCTTCCCTTCACAGGCTGCTCAGACGTGATGTGGTGCTTGTACACCCCCACTATTGATCAGAGGTAACAAGTAGTGCCAGCTAGTATCATGCTATTTTAGGAAAAATAAAATCTTAGATAGGAAATACACAGCACTACCCAGGCCTTGGCAATGACTGACTCCTTCATGCAACACCTGCAAATTGAGGCATTAAAGATTGTTTTATGAAGATGAGACACAAATAAGGGCTTTGAGGAGAAAACTGACGGGTTTATCGTACATACAGCTTTCAAATTCAGATTCATTCGTGTCTTGCTGCCTGCCTGCTCCCAGCAAGCACTCAGAGGCTGGATGTTGGAGCTGCTGCTGGGAGTACCCAAGTCAGCGTCCCCCCGTGTTCCTGCAGCCACCGCACGGCACCGGCACGGATCAGAAGGTGGGAGGAAGGTGGCAGGTCTGTGCCAAGCAGGCACAGCATCTGGCGGGGTACAGCCCTCTCGGGAGTCCTTCTGTGCCTGTCTGGGCTCGCTTCTCCCCTGGCCTTTGGGACAGAAGCCGTGAATCTCCCGAGAAAAGGCTGGGTGCAGCTGCTGGGCTTGCAGGACACAGCTGAGACATTCAGACTTGGCTTTTCTCTTGTTTTGGACAGAAGTGAGACAATTTCTTTAAACAAAAATTTCCAAACTATGGAATGTTGTTGGTTTTTTTTCTTCTTCTTTTTTTTTTTTAAATACTCCTTATGTATATATTTAATGTTGTTTTTATGGTGACTGTTTTATGTAGCTCTCTAAGTTTGGCACCTGAAAACTGAAATGCAGCAACACAAGGACACAGAACCTTTAAATAATTTTCACTGTGTTCTGTGTATGCCTGACGTGGCATCTGTGCTGTGTACTGAGTGCCTAATCATAGTTCTGAAAATGATGCCTATTTTTTTATTTCTTTTTTCGTCTTCAGGTGTGTTCAGAAATTGTTACATACACAGGTAATAACTTTGGTTGTTACAGGAATGAGGTTATCATTTTCACATCTTCCTTGATAGTCTTTTCCTGATGAAGGTACGTAGGAAGCTCAGTCAATGAATTGCATTTAAAAAAAAAAGTTTCTAAAAGTTGTGTAGGCTGACTCCTCAAACGCTTCATTTCATTACTAGTGAAAACACTTAGTGTTTCCGTGAAAAAGAATGCTAACCCAGCTCAGCCAGAAGGTCCAAGCAGCCTTCTTAAGCAATTAATGAGCAAATAATTTGTGGTTAATTTTGTTAATGTGTTTACTCCATTTTAACCTGCAGAAACGACACCAGCAGAGCTTAAATGCCCCTTTGAACGTAGCTGCTGCTAAAAGCTCTTCCTAGAAGTACCCGTGGGTCTGGCAGGCGAGGAGCTGGCCTGTCTACTGGCAGATACTAGGTGATTTTTTCCTTTCAATTCAAAGAGAACCATCTGGGGGGAAAAAACAAAACAACAAAACACCAAAAAAAGCCAACCCAAACCAGGAGAGACCAGAAAAGCTGTTGTGGTTTCAGTGGACACCAGTCGCTTGTGAAGGGACAGCTTTGGCTGCGTGGTCTTGAGGACCTTTGCTGGCCTCAGCCCAGGCCTGCACCACTGCAGGGGCTGAAGCTCATGGACCAAGAGGGGGACAATCACATTGGTAAGACTAAGGTGGCTGCTTCCTCCCTCCTCTGGGGAGACCTTCCCACAATGGGAAGAAGCCCGTGAGGGAAACAGGCTGAAAAACCAAGGATGCTGCAGCTGGTGACACACAGCAGACCTGCCTGGGTTCCCCTGCTCTGGTGGGAAGTCCTTGTGTGGAAGACAACTCCCTACATGCAGTGCTCTGAAAGAGCTCTTCCGTGTTGCTGTCACATTGCTCTGGTAAATCATGGAATCACAGAATTGTCTGGCTTGGAAGGGACCTTTAAGATCATTGAGTCCAACCATCAACCCAACTGATAAAGACCATCACTAAACCATGTCACTGAGCACTGTGTTGGCCCGGCTTTTAAATCCCTCCCGGGATGGTGCCTCCACCACTGCCCTGGGCAGCCCATTCCAAGGCTTAATAACCCTTTCTGTGTAAAAATTGTTCCTGATCTCCAATCTGAACCTCCCCTGGTGCAACTTGAGGCCGTTTCCTCTTGTCCCATCACCTGTGACTTGGGAGAAGAGGCCGACCCCCAAATAATTCTTTGCTTTTAGGAAATTGTCCTGTAACTTTCTGTCTCTGTCCTTTAAATCCCACCTGAGTGGGCTGTGAATCCCTGAGCTTACTGGGAATGGGGTTAATGTGCAAGACCCAGCCAAGAGCTCATGTCTGAGAGTGGATGAATTAACTGTGTGCCAGTGAGATGTCAGATCTTACAGCTTCAGGAGCAGCACTGGAGAAAGGACTGAGCTGTAACAATAGGAATGTCCTGTGCAATTTTTCCATGTCTAATTTGCATGAAGGAGTGACAGGGCCATAAATTATCCAGGCATGACTTTTGAATGTGTGGTTTATGGAATTTAGATCATGAATTGAGTGAGAAACCCAGGGTTGGTTTCTTTGCAGTTCAGCCTCTTGGGGGACTTGTGCTTTGCATTGTCATCTGCAATTGTGGACCTGAGCCAGCCGAGTCTGTCTGCACTCCCAATGTAGGGCAAACATCCCCCAAGTCTGGAAATGGAACTGATAGAAAGATCAATGGCTGCTTATGTGTCTGCATTTCCCTGTCCAGGATCATGAGCAGGTGCTTGGTAGCAGAGGGGAATACATGAATATCACCTTCACATATGCTTGAAAAACACAGAACCACGAGACAGAAAAGCCCTTCAGGTCTCCACCTCTGCTGTGAGCACACCTCGACTGCTGCAACTGCCCAGATTTCTCCAGTTTAGCAGGGAGTCTGAAAAATCCTGCTGGATTTCAACCCTCGAGTCCTCCCTGTGTGCAGAGATAAGCATTCCCAAGGCAGGACGCTTCTCCCTGGTGTTTGCTGAAGTGCCAGGTTTGCCTGTGTGTGGGTGAAGGGATTTGTGTCAGTGATCTTCACTTCATTTTCCCGGCTAATATAACCCCAGCTGCTGTTTGTCCCACATGGTGACCTACACCTGAGGTTATTTTATGCAGTGTCTATTGCTCTGGAGCCAGGCATCCCTGGGAGCATCTCGGAGTCTCTCTGTATCCATCAGCTGGTGCCTTCTGCACCCATCAGGTGAAGGCTTTGTCCTCCTCTGTGTGGAAGTAGGGATGTGAGGAGGAGGAAGGACACATGGGGTGGTTCTGGCAGCTCAGCTCCCCACAGGTGCTGGTGGGGAGCATCAATGGGCAGGTGCCAGCCTGTGGTGGGACTGGGCAAGGTGAAGGGTGGTGGCACCGTTCTGTTGGACCAACTGGACAAGGAGAGGTGGCTGAAGCTGCTGGTACCTCTGCCTGTGCTCAGCAATCCTGATATCTGCTCAGAATCAGGAGGAACAGGGTCACTTCCCTCCAAAGCTGATGCTGACCCAAAGCCTTATTAAACTGTTGAAAGTTAAATCACATTCTCCGAACCAATCAGTATATTTTTTCTCTTCAAACCAATTTTGAGAAACAAATACTTAGGTATTCCTAGATTTATTTTTTTATTTTATTTTAAGCACAGTTGCCAGCTTGCTGCTTTTAGATGTGTTTCACTCAGCTGAAAATTCTGGAGGATGCTCAGACGATTCTGCCGATGTTGTCTTAAACGCTCTTGTTAAAAGCTCCCTGTGTGCCATGAAAGTGAAAATGCAAATTAATCTTGCTAGCAGGGTAATGTGAAGTGGAAGGATTTCACATTTTACTGAAATTACGTGCAGCTCCCCAGAACAGCATGGGAAAATAGCTGCTCGCGTTTGAAGAACTGGTTCTTTTCAGCTGCTTTGACCCCAAGCTGGGAGTCCAAACTTGGGGAGGAACTGGTTATCTTTTGGGAAGAGATGTGCAGTTTGCTGGGAGATGCTCTCTGTTGCATCCACCCTGAGCCCTTCCCCTTTGCCCCAGCCTGTGAGGGAGCTGTTGCTGCATGGTTGGGGTGCAGGTGGCCTGGCCTCAACCTTGGCAAGCTCTGCTCAACTTCCCTGCGAGCTGAAACCAAAATGTATGTTGTTTTCTTCCCACGAAGTACTATGAAGCCAACTTTAATGTGTACAAACTGTTCTCGGGATCTCAGATGGACAAAACCATGTTTTGCAGTGAAGCACCTTTTCTTTCCCCTCATCTGTGGTAGGGAGCTTGCAGATTAAGGAGGAGGAATCCAGCAGCAACCACCCCATCCTGCACTCCTGTCTGGTTGTACTGAGGCTTCTTGGTTTATCTCCATAGACATGGCAAGCATCTGGATTTTTGGAGGAGGAGAAGCACATCTTTTTCTTTGCTTGTCTAAAGAGAGATGTATTTTTTTCCCCCTTGCATCCCAGTTATCCCATCTCTGTGACCAAGGACCCAGCCCTGGTTTTGCACCCTCTGAAGTCAGGGCATCTCCTGGCTCCCACGCTCTGGAGGTGCATTCCTGCCAGTTCTGACTTCAAACGGCCAGGAGGTGTTTCCGACAGCCCAGCTGTGGAGGAATCCCTGGCACAGGGATGTGTTAGTGTGTGATTCCTTTTAAAGATACATCTATTTGTCATTGAGCAAACCCACACATGGATGAGCAGAAAACAGAAGCAGGTTTGCACTTGCCTAATGCAGATTGTTTACGGGTGTGTTGTTCTTAATCCGTGTGGGAGGGACCATGGGAAACAAAACAAGACCAAACAAACATCCAGGAAGGCATTGCAATAAATCAGGAAGCACATAATTCATTTATGTCCTCTTAGAAATAGATTATTTTCTTTAGTGATTTTTAATTTTGGTTTGAGTAAGAAAATCCTAAATACTGGCAGTTTGTGGTTGACGTCTTATACTTCTCAAAATCCATACCTGGGAGGAAAAAGGGAGAGAGAGCCATTCCTGGGCTTATATTTAATGTTTAAGATATCTCTTGCTGCTGCTAACAATGAAGCCAGATCATAGCCTCAGCCAGCTGAAGGAATATTCTGAGGAGTACGAATTTCCCTGCTCAGTTTGCGTTCTTTGGGCTTTATTTTAAACACCAAGAGCCAACCAGTAACAAGCTAACCCTCTTTCCTCCTGCAGAATTTTGCTCTGTATGAGTCATTCTTGTTTTCCTTCTCCTCCTTCTGAATGTGTTGTATAAAATCATATTTATTTATTTATTTTTTACCTCTCGTATCCCTATGATTGTTTTGTAGGGCAGCATTTAAACCTTAGAACGTGAATAGCTGGGTTCTGTTAGTCAGACAGCACAGTTGTACTCCAGCTTTTCTACTCACGTGTTGTAGGAAAGCAGGCTGGCCTTGGCTGCAAATCCTGCTCTAAACTTTCATGTATTTAAGTGCTTTTATTTTCCTTATCTAGCTGGCTAATTTTTTGTGGTGAGGGGCAAAACTTATTTTAGTGTGGGTCTTCGCTTGGTCTGGTTTTTGGCCGTTTTAGGTCAGTGACCGTTATCAGAATCTATCAGTAGTGACTTGGCTTTTTAAAAACCAGATGTTGTAAAAGTCACAGTGGGAACGGTGTGAATAAACCTACTGGACTCATTGCATCCGTCTCAGATATTGGCCACGTGGAAGTCACACGGCAGCTCCTTTTCAAATAGACTTGGGTCTATTTTTTCCCTAATTAGAATAATTAAATGGTATTTAATTACAAGACTTCAACTGAGTCTTTGCTACATCTCATTAACTGATTTATTTGGATTTGCACGTTATTTCCACCCGTGACGCTGTGCGTGATGGGAGCGGAGCTGGTCCTGAGTTTCAGTGTGAGGTGTGTTGCTGTACACACCGAGAAGCTGCTGAGCAAAACCAGTAGGTTGACAGTAGACACCAGTAGAGGTGTTATTTTTCATTATACAACCTGCCGTGTGTGCAGCATCCCCCTTTTCTCAGTGGTCACATTGTTTTGAGAAGATGAGGCTGAAACGCCTGGTGAAGGCTTAGAAGGAACTGAGGACTTCTGGGATTAAGAATAGCTTGAGTGCTGGGGTCAGGGTCAGAGATTGTGACAATTTTCTATGTGATCTGTCCCAGTTCTTGGCAGGAAACCTGAGGATGGGCAGTTTTAGGTTTCCATCTCACTGGTTGATGGACTGCTCCTCCTGAAAAATTGACGGCGCTGAGTTACTGTGGCTTGTTGGCCACCCAGGACCCATGGGTCCAAGGTTTTGAATTGTTATTTTGTGTACTGCACCTCTGCCATTGCTCTCCTGATGCTGTTGGAGCACCTCTTACCCAGGATGAGTTCAGAGTGTCAGTGGTGGAGCTCGGATGACATTCTCTTGGGGTTTCCTTGTGTAGATGTTGAGAAATTGAGCCAGTGTTTGGTTTCCCCCCACCTCCTCCACTATGAAACCGAAGGAATAATCTGTTGATGCCTCAGCCCCAGCAGTGCTGAAGCCAGTGCTTCTGGGTGAAACCACATGCCATCCCAAGTAGAATTAAATAATTAAGATGGAATCTTAAATACCAGTGTGCATGTGTACGTATGTCCATATGTGTACTTGCACACATGAAAATTGGTATATCACATTTTAAAAAACTTCCTGCAAATAGGTGATGCATAAAGGCTGCTAGGAAAAGGATATATTCTGATCTTTTGAGTCTGGTTCCACTTAAAGTTCATAAAGTGGGAAAGAGATGAAAGATAAATGTCATAGGAAAAGTGAAACCGCCCTCAGGGCTTCAAACGATCAAAGCTCTCTTGGAGTCTGTTGCCAAATTTCGAGCCTGTGTCACAACTCTGGGTGTCAGTAAAGTAAAAACAAAATATTGATGATTTTTGGAGATAGGGACCAAATCAGCCCCATCTAGAAGGCAGAAACACAGCTGCTTATAAGGAGTGTTTTTTTTCCCTTAAAATATGTATTTTAAGTGTCTAGATGGAGTGTTCATTACTGCCAGCAAAGCGGAATGTGCACAGACTGAATTGCCTCTGGCGAGCACAAGTGTTTCTGGGGTACATAGTATTTCAGGCAGGTAGCACAGAACAAGTCTGCAAGTCAATCTGTCTGCAGCTGATCGAGTATTCACAGCACACTTCTAGCTAAATAATTTTAAAGGAGAAGTCACTTCCAGTTACTAACAAGTGCACAGATAAATTAAAGAAGTGATGTCTGTAGCAAAAATGAGAGGTTTGTGGGGAGATTTCTAATAAAAAATCAAATCTGGCTTGTTAGAAAGATCTCTAGTCCAGGCACCCGCTTGCTAAAAAGATCCATCAATGGAGTATATTTTTAATCAGGTTATGGATTTGATGACTAAGAACTGTGGGAGTGTTGGTTTCAGCTGACCCAGGCTCTGCATCTGAATTTGGGCAAGGTCAGCACTTTGTCTCGTTTCGCCCTCCGCAGAGCGGGCTGCCGGAAAAACGCTTCCCTTTTCTCAAGGGTTTTAGACTTTTCCATGAGAAAAGGTGTTAACAAACACACCTGTGGTTACAAGGGCCAGCTTTAAATAACGGTCTCTTTTGTACCCCATAAGGACCTTCCCTGAAATAGAGACCTGTGGTGCTGTGGTCCCTGGTCCTTCCAAAAGTGCAGCTCTTCCCCCAGTGCTACCAGTCTGTTTTCAGTGTTCGTCAGCGTGCCTGTGCCAGCAGTGCAGGTGTGTGTCTGGCAGCTTCAGAAAAGCTCTGGCTTTCCCTGCAGGGCATGGGAACCTGGTCTGGATATAGTTTGTGAGGCTGAAGAGCCACCCTAACACACATGGGGGCTGTTTCTCAGCTCACAGGGGACAGAAGGTGGGGAGGGAGGAAAGGGAGCGAACATGCAGCTCGTGGAGGTGCCTCTTCATTCCCCCACCTTCAGATCTGTAAGTTCAGCTCCCGTTGCCTTTCCTCAAGCGATGATGTAGAGTGTCTAAAAAGATTTTCTTTAAATATTTAACGTGCTGAAAAGGTCTGATCTTCATGGCTGGCTGTTGATTGCACACTCAGTTATGCAGCTTCTGCAGACGTGTATTTTGGAAACTGTTGGGCTGCGGGAGTAAAAGTGGGTGATGCTGGAGTGTCCTCTGCTCTCGCCTGGGTGACACATCCCAGGCACCAGCCCTGTGTGGCAGCAGTGGGTGCCATCGGCTCCAGGGTTTGTGCAGAAGGCAGCAACTCGGTGTGGGAATAATGTTCCTTCACAGATTCTCTCTGAGAGGTTTGGGTATGTCAAGCACAGCCTCGTTGAGCATGTCCTCAAACCTCTAGTGATCATGTTCATTGCTATAATTAACGTGTTGTGGTGGTTGTTTGGCATAAGGTCAAGGGAGCCATCAGTTACTCCTCTCTGGACGTGGATGTGGTTGAACATCCAGGCAGAGCTCCTCAGTGGCAGAAGAGCGATGGTTTTGTCCTCTTGCAAATTTCTTCAATTCAACAGGGGGCTGAAATCCAGAATGAATGAAGCAGTCTAGAACCACTGGTGCCAAAAATCAACTCTTCTGTTCCTCCCCTCCAACTTTTGGTATCCTGATGTGCTTCTCGTGTCTTCCCATTTATTCCCAGCTATTCTATGATCTGTCATTCTAATGTGGGGTCGTTAGAGAATTGAGCTGCAGATGGACCTTTCTCCTTGATGTCCCCATCCCTCTCCCAGCTCACCCCATGCACACATCCCATGGTCCCCTCTCACAGGGCAGCTCCTCCATGAGTGGTGGCTGGAGCTGCTCAGGCCCTGAAATAACTAGAGCATCACTTAGCAACAGAGGTTCTCGTGCTCACCATGAACACTTCAAAATACTCTGGGCATGGAAAAAAAACCCATTATTGTTACCATCTGTTATCCAGCTGCATGAAGGCAGTTGAAAAATGTGTGCATTTCGGTTCATTTTAATAAAGATATATTAAAATGCTCAGAGGAGACATGCCTTGAACCTGGAGCAACGCAGGGAGCTCTGCAGATAGTTTGTTTTTAAATTTGATTGGAATGGCTTCAGCATTAGAGTGGGTCACCATTAAAGATGTCTAGAGTTGTCAGTATTTCTGGTAAATATGTGAGCTTTCCTGCCTTTATCCACCCAGCCACCTCATGAAGGCAGTCTGGTTCCTGCTGCTCTCCTCACCCCTGTGTGCCTGCTGCGCTGGGTACCGATAGCATCGGAGCAGGGAATGAACCCGGCTTCCGAGGGAGAAGGCTATTTATCACATTGACAAATGCACAGGCTGGATGAGCAGGCTTTTCTATTGCTGCACGACAGCAAAACATCTTGTGGAAGATCTTGTGAATTTTATGCCTGACACCAGGAGCTGATGAGTATTGGGGCAATTGGGATGACAGGCTCGTTAGTATTTTGAGGGAGTTAGAAATGAAGAAAAGCAGGAACATGGAGACACAGTCAGTGTGTTTTAAGTGGCTGTACTTGGGGAGTAGCAGAAAACATGTGGATTTAAGCTGAGACATGGCTTTGGTTGCTAAGGGTCAGAAGAATTGCACAAAGTCATAAAATAGACTTTGGGTTGGAATCTTCTTGTTCCAGCTCCCAGGTGTATTCCCCTCACGTCCAGATCTTCAGTGTCCTATTGAGTTACGGCTGGTGGAGGGTCTGCTTTACTTTCCTGACCCCTGTCCTGGGAGAAGCTCCCTCACTTGGTGCAGTGAAGGTCTGTCTGTTCCTCAGAAGAACCACCCAGAGCCTGAAGGAGCCCAGGCTGAGCTCTGCACCATCAGAGGGATTCGTTGTGAGGACACCACGGTTCCAGCTCTCCAGAACTTGCCGAAAACCCATGTCCAGTGACTTGTAAAGGACTGAGCACAAGTCGATGGGTTTCACCATACAACATCCACTGAGGACCAACGTGCACCAGAATGTCCATCTGAACCATCAGTGTGATGCACCAGGGAACAGAATCAGAGGATTGTGTGGGTTGGAAGGGACCTTTCAGATCGAGTCCAACTGTCAGCCCAGCGCTGCCCAAACCCCCCCTGACCCGTGTCCCTCAGCACCACATCTGCCCGGCTTTGAAATCCCCTTGGGGATGGGGACTCCACCACTGCCCTGGGCATGTCTAAATAGCAACAAGTGTCACCAACCATCTTCCCATAATCCTTTAATTGTACCCTTTGTTTTCACAGTAAACTGAACTGTTAAACTGTTGTTAATTACAATGTAAAGGCTTTATTGCCAGTATAAATCTGGCTGTTATGCAGAGAGTACCTTGCCAAGAGATTACCATCTCTTTCTTTTTTTATTCCCCCCCCCCCAGGACCTCAAGTGTAGATAAGGAGAGGTTTGTTTGCCTTCTGAAAGATGGCATTGCTGACAAGGAGTCAGTTGTGCAACGCTCCACACAACAAGAAGTTGTTGATCAATGAAAGGCAACAAACTAGACTTGAATTTTATGGGATTAATTTCCAGTAGCTAATATTAACTGTGCTCCCAGATCAGGTCCCAGCTTGATTGTTCTGACAGCATCCAAGCTGCTTCTGGGGGAAACAATCTGCGACACCACTGTGGAGTGATCTGATTTTATTTATATCTCTATTTTTAATGGTGAAAGAAGTGTTGCTCTGCTCTTCTCTGCATTGTTTTCCCCTGTGCAGCTGCAGGATTTATCCTGATCTCTTTGTACGGTTTCTGCAAGGACTCTCTTCATGCTCCACAGAGAAACGTGGTTGCTGGAGGGACTGTCCTCCAAGTGTTGAAACTAATACTCGAAATACAGCAAAGTGGCTTCTCCAAGCAGCTGAGGTTTGCTTTAGAGTGTAAGCAGTGGGAGATCACTCACCAGCCTGAGAAACTGCAGTATCTAGCAATCTAGGAATCTCAAGGTTTGCCTTTTCCCACCCGGGAGCTGCCGAGGTGGCTCTGGGCACCCCGGGTCTGCCTGGACCCGGGTCCACGGGAGGACACGATGCTCAGGTGCCCTTGGTCCCCTGGGTCCCTCACCGCTCTGCCTGGGGATTGATGCTGCTGCTCGCCTGGCAGCCCGGCCTGGGGAAGAAAGGCACAGCAATTAGGAGCCTGCAGAACCTAATCCATTCTAATTAGAGGCTGTTATCCGTGTTTACCTCCCCACGGCTCTGCGGAGCCTCCTAAAGAAGACTTCAGGAATTTTGATCCAGCTGTCACACGAAGGGTGTGCTGTGCACTTGGTGCTGAGCGGGGGACGTGGCTCATCCTTCCGACAGCCACCCTTCCAAAACAAAAAGGAAATAATAATAAAAAAACCCAGCAGTTAATCACAATTCCGTATTGATTGCTTTCACTTTATTTATTAGATGTCCCTGCAATGAAAATATCATCAATCAAGGTGCTGAAATGAATACAGTATTGGGCTTAATTCCACTGGTTTTAGTTTTGCTGCATTTGGGTTGTTTCCTGAGCAAGGTGGTATATATTAAAAAAGTTACCCTGATTCTTTCCTAACTTTTACAGAAATAACCAAAGTCACCAGATCAGGTGCTTTATTAATTTTTTTTCTTTTTTTTGTAAAGCACTTTTGCTGTGTAAGTCTTCTGACGAAAGAAAAGAAATAACTTGTCACTTATCTTATTAAATGATGGATTTTCAGAATTGATTTTTGCCACTTATTCATGTTTGAAATATATGTATTGATGCCAAAGATCAAAATCTTTCTGGAATTTGAGACGGGAAAAAAATCCATTTTGAAATTCACCTGTCAAGCAGTCATTCCTTGTGGGATCTTGAAGCCTAATGAAATTTTCATTTGACATTAACCCAGATGGCACCCGGGGGAGGTGGGAGCAGCCGCCACCTGGCTCCCAGGGCCGTCTGGGCATCTCTGCTTCCCGGGGTTTTATCCAGGTGTCCTCGATCATGGGCTTGACATCCATAGGGATGTTCAAAAGGGTGACCGTATGCTCACCGTGTTTCAGACCCACTCTGGAACAGCAAAATATTTCCTTGATGTCAATCCTGAGTTAACGAAAGGGAGAAGATGATTGTGAAAGGTTTTCAAAGAAAGCAGTTTTTTTCTGTTTAGAAACCCCTGGCAAGGATCTCTTGCAAGGAGAGAAATAAGACTGATGGAGTGCACGGTCAGCAAAAGAGAACGTTAACTGTGTGGAAGAAAACCCCATTCACAGGTTCATGAGCTTACAGCCAAAAAATAGCATTCAGGATTTGAATAAAATGAAATTTTACCTGGTGTGGTGGGAGGTGTCCCTGCCCAGGGCAGGGAGTTGGAACTCGACGATCTTTAAGGTCCTTTCTATCTCGAACCATTCTATGAAACAGACAGAAGTAATAAATAAGTGAAATGAAAATATAACTAACAAAATTAAATAAACAAAGCTGGAAGCCGATGGCCTACAGCCAGTTGAACTGGCCAGCAGGGATCATAATGCATGGAACATGCTGGAATTCTCTCGGTCTCTGGTCAGGTCCCTCAGTGCTGGGCCGGGGCTGGTGTGCTGCAGGGCCTGAGCAGCGCCGTGCTCATCAGCATCTGTAACAACTGACTGGAACACTCTTTTTAACTTAAAATTATTCTGTTTTTGCTGTAAGCGCCACTAAAACTTTGAACAATTTTCATCAAAATGTCATTTTTTGTTAAAAATAATTTTCTGTAGAAGCCCCAGCCACCTCTGTTTTAGGCTGGACCTGTCGTTCCTGTAAGTTGTTCCCATCAATTCCCCCTCGGAGCTCCTCAGGAGGGGTTTCTCTTGGGCCCGTCTGTGCGGTGGGCTTTAGTGTCTGATAAATGCTCTGCAGTGATCGCACGGTGCTGAGGGTTGGGGATGTGTTCACAAATGGCAGGTTCAGACTTCTCATATCAAACAAGCTGGGGATTTGTTCAGCTGAAACAGGGAACAACTAAATTTCAGTTTTTAACTGGAATAAGGAGGAAAGTAAGAGGCACGGGTTTTCTCTGGCCGTAGAAATTCCAGTTAGACCGCTTTCCTTACTTCTTGTCACTTTGCTTTGGGATTTGTATTTGCTTTATTTATTTATTAATTTAAGTAGTACAACACCCTAAATTAAGGGTTGACAGCTTAATTATGTGTGATTGATATGCTTATTTTGAGCGAGTCATTACCAGAATATAAACTGCTAATGCCATTCTCTTTCACGTTTACAAGAAGGGCCAGGACAGACTGTGCTCCCGAGCATCCGCTGGGCTCCCGCAGGGAGAAGGTGTGGGATGGAGCCTGGAATGTCCCAGGCACACCTGGGGACATCTTCCCCCCGTGGGGTCCCTGGGTGTGAGTGTTGTGGCTCCCAGGAGTGTGAGGGGGTTGGCCTCGTAGACTCGCCCGTGGGCACTGAGCACCAGGAATGGGCTGCTCTCCCTGGAACCCTGGGCACGTCACACCAACACGGGAGGAGGAGCGGGAGCTTCAGTCCTCTGGCAGGATCAGGGGGAAGCTCCTTCCTTTCTGAGACCCAAACCTTAACCCAGCCACAAAGTTCTGCAGATGCCACAGTCCCAAATAGATAAAAACCACAAAGGCATCAGCAAACTTTGGTTGCCCAAACCCACTTAGCTCCTACTGTTCTGTGCCGTGATGCTCTCTTCCCAGACTTGTTCAGGAGCTCATAATCTTCATTAGATGGTGTTTGGCAGCAGGAGACTTTTCCATGAAGATTTTTATCAAATTTCTGGACTGTCCTCAGGTCATGACGACAGTTTTTCTGAAGAAGAGATGCCACTTCAGAGGAGGGCTACGACATAATTCCATACCAAGCTGTGCAACATCTCCAGAGCTTCCCTTAGTGCTGCTGCTGTAAATGTTCAACAGTTTGAGGGGGTCAAACTGTTCAGTTGCTTTCAATTTCACTCGTCTACTTAAAAATCAATGTGTGTAACGGCTGCTGGGGCAGAGTTACAGGGGTGAAGTTTGGTTTTGAAGTTGTCTTGAAGGCTCAGCCTGCTCTGAAGGGATGTCACTCCTTATCTGTGTGATGCCACACGTGGGATAATGTTTGTGGCACAGGCTGTACTTTCTCCTGGGAGCAGAGCAGCTAACACTGAAATTTTGGGCATCTTTCCTTTGGATAAATGAAGTAGAGCGTAAAAAAAAAAAAAAATTAAGTAACTGCTACTAAATATTTAAGACTTTCCTGCTTTCAGAGTCTTTAAGGAGGCCTGGAACAAATTTTGATACCCCGTTTGACCTTCCTTCCAGCCCTCACAAACACAAGAATGGAATAAAGTTGTGACTCCTCTGCTTCAGCCTCAAAACTCAAACCATAGCAATATTCTGATTTCCAAACCTGGAGGACCCTGTGCGGGCAGGTGTGGCACTTACAGTTCCCCTGCTCTTTGTCCCGATTGATTTTTGGTGAAATTTCTGTTTGATGGATTTTCGTTCGTCCTGTGGCTGGGTGGCAGCTTGGCGGACGCTAGAATATTAACCTGAATTCTGCTTCTCACACAGCTCTGGGTTGTGTCCCGAACTTCGGGCTGTTTTCTCATGTGCTGCTTGAACCCTTGGCAGTATGAAACCCCCTTCATGTGGTTACTGGGCAGGAGACTTCAAGCACAGGCTGGGCATAAAGTTTCTTCAGCTTGAGATAAGAGAATAGAATAACTTTGCAGCTACAAGTACATTCCTCTCTCTGATATTTCCCCCCCCAAATACATTTAATTGTAAGTTTCAGAAGTAATTGGAACTGAATTTGAGGGCTAAAAGACAATGTTTTCTTGAAGCAACATGCAACTGACTAATTAAAATGCATCTTTTGGATCTCTGGTTGTTTTGGGGTCAGCACTTTCCTGCTGCCTGCCTCCATAAAGGCAGCTGTATCCATGGGGAGCTCTGGGGAGCAGCTTGCTCTGCCATTTCTGCGTTTCCATGCACACTGAAAATAAACTTTGAAAGTGTTTCCTGCTCAGTATTAATTATATGCCTAAGACAGTAGAAATTTAAGATTTGCAGAGGTCTTCAAGTACATGTGAAAACACAAGCCTGGTTTATGTGTCTGATTCTTCCTGTTTGTTTTCTGTTTCTTCTGTCTGTTTCCTTCCTGAACACCAGGAAGGAGTGGGGGAGAACATGAGCAGGTGACAAAAGGTTTCTCTAAAAATTTAAGTAAACTTATATATTGGTAATTGTAATATTAAAGAAAACTTCTGAAAATATATTAGTAAAAAAGTATATTGTGGAGACTCAATATGTCTGTTGAAATTATTTTCTCACGCTGGTTTCTGTTAAAATGCAGGTTTTTTTCACTTTGGATTTCAATAAGCACTAAAGATGAGGTTTGTGTGCACTCATTGCAAGGGTACACGTATCACACAACCTAATGCACTTTGTCTTTTTCCCTAGGTGTCCAGGCATATTTTAAATTGGGAAGTGCTTCACTGCTCTTTTCCTGGTTGAATCACCTGCTTCACCTGGCAGATGCCACACACTGAGGGTGTAAGAAGCGACCCTTCTCCCGAACGAAGGCAGGAATGCTTGTTGGGTGTCTTCCAGTGCCTGGATCTGAGGAGGGACTCTGGTTCTCTGGGGATGTGAGGTGCTCCTCGTGACCCCTCATTGGAGAGGCTGTTGATGGCCAACAGCTCTGGGCACAAGCAAGGTCATGTTCCCAGCCCGGTCTGGCACTGCATGTTCACAGCATGGAAGGAGCTGATGGACAGAGGTGTTCCATCCCGGCTGGTCAGCTGCCTGCTACAGCACACAGCTGGGGTACACCCACATCCTGGGGACTTCATCTGGAAAGGGCATCTGGTTACTCTGTGATGCTCAGAGAGCCAACATCTCCTGGAGGTCTGGACTGGGAAAGGCAGTGTTCGTGGCCACTAATGAACAGAGAGCATCTGTGCATGGACCCTTCCATGGATGGTGCCCATGCAGATGAAGAGGGAGGGAGCTGGTCCTTCCCAGTCCGTGCAGTGTGGGATGGTGTTGCTCTGTGCAGGTTATGTGAGAACATCAGCTCTGCTGCTGGAGGACCTGATGGGCTGGACAGAGTTGTGCCGGGAAGGCTACCAAGTGGTGTGCATGGTGGCAAGAACTGTTCAACTCCATGACAAAGAGGGAAAAGTGGGTTCCTGGCCCTGGAGAGGCTGTGTCCTCTGTGTCGCTTCTCACAATGTCTGGAAGGAGATGCCTGGTACTTGTGGTAAGGAGGCTTGTTTTACTTTCTTAGATGTGAAGTATTTCAGTAATGTGTGATGACTGCGGAGAAGAAGAGCTCTGGCAGGGCCTTCAGGGAACACGTTTCTATCTGTGTGCTGCTCGTGGGGAAAACCTTTGGGGTTGTGTGGCTGATGTGGATTGAACCTCCCTGGGCTCTGCTGAAGCCACCTGCTCTCTGGGAGGTCCAGCCCTTGGCATGGGAGCTGCTCCGTGTCTCCTGCTGTGGACCAGTAAAGGCAGTGAGCAGCATTTGGCTTCACAAGGTGCCTCCTGGGGCTGGGAGGGGGTGGCTCTGCCGTTTGCTGGTCGGCTGCAGATACACCCCAGGAAAGGTTGTGCTGCTCCTCGGTACTCACACAGAGTGAAGTTACTGAGCAATGTGTCCCTCGAGAAACAGTCCCTTTGCGTGAGCAGGAACACGGTGATGTGGTTACGTGCTGCAGGAAAATGAAATTCATCCTTTAGGACAATCTCCTTTTTTGGGTTGGGTTTTTTTTTCCTCCTTTGTTTCTTACTTCCTTTTAAGAAAATGATAAGGGAACAACTTGACTTATAACAAATTGGTAAAAACTGAACAAATATACAGACAACTGGTATACTTTATTAGTGAGAATGAATTAATTACATTTTTTATGGACTTTTTTTTTTGTACTGCAAAATGCTAGGCTGTGTTTTAGTTAAAATACAGGTGTGGCAGGAAACCCCAGCCCTGGGTTCTTTGGCCATAAGAGTATCCAAGCCTGGTGCACTCAGGAGACCTCATAACAAACAGCACTTTGGGAGTTACTGTTTTTCTTTGAGGAAGGGAAACGTTCTGTGGCATTTTCTGCCACTGCTTGTATATCGCTGTGTGTTGAGGCAGGGATTTTGCAGCCTGTGTTCTATCGGTACGGGCAGATAGCTCTGTGTGTGTTTTCACTATTGAAACTTGTTGTTTCCTTGTTTTGCGAGTGAAATCATTTTGGTAGTGTTATTTAGCAGCATGATACATTTATTCTAGTGTCTGACATTCCTCTTTAGGTGACCTTCACTGTCCCCCAAGGTTTGTCACTCCATTTCATTACTGCCCTCTCCATCCAGCAGCTGGTGCACCTGAGGTGTTTGATTAGGAATTAATATGGAGCGTTTCATCTGTGTAAGAGGAGTACCTTTGCAGCTGAGTCATCTCTGATTAATGGAGTAGCACCCTTAAAATCTGCAAATTTACTGGGATCTTGGGTTTGTTGCACCGTTTTCACTTGATCCACCCTTCTTGGTGGCAATGAATGCTCTGGTGGAAGCACGCAGGAATCTTGGTGAATATTTCTTCTTCTCCCGTAGAGAGAGGCTTTTGGCACTGTCATCTCCTCTGGCTTTCGTGTTCCTTCCATGTGCATTCGTTTCTCTTCTCCTCTCCAGAACAGTCTGTGTTTTTCCCAGAGATGTGGCACTTTGTGTTTGAGAGTGACATCTTGATGCCGGCACATTCGGATTCCTGTGCTGCTGGTACATCCCAACCTCTGGGAATTGTGTGTGAATGACACATCATTACTGCTGTACTCGAGGTGTTATTTCAGCCCGCTCTGACTAATTACTAACAAATGATGAGAATTTGAACATCAATTCCCAGTTTTTGCTCTGGGCAATCCCACTTTTCGTAAATCTTCTGTGTTTTGTTTCCTGGAGGGGGTCAAACGCTGCCGGCAGTCGTAGCTGCTCATTCTTCTGCCTTTCCATGGACAAGGGACAGCCACGGGAGGATTTCAATTAGGCATTGAAATTATGTCCTGGATTATTTAAAATAGTAATTAGTACATTGTTTAAATTGGTTCCTTTGTTGTTGATCCCTCAGACTCACACGTTTAGACCTTTTGCACGATTAGAATACCTCTGCCTGTATGCTTAGGAGTTCTATTGCTGCTCCCCATTTCCCGGTGCCGTTACTCTTCGCTAGACTTGGGTCATGTGTACCTCAGAGTTCACCATCTGTGCTGGAAGTTCATCTTCCTGTGGTGATGTTCTCCAAAACCACTTGTCCTCAAAGCTGGAAATTCTTTCCTAGAGCCCAAATAGGTTAAACCAATGCTGACTGAAAATCTCTCCTAATTTCGGATCATAAATCCATGAAAAAAGAAAATTGCTGCTGGTTTTGTACCATTCTTTGAACATATGGGTGGGAAATAAGAAGCACCAAGAGGGGACGTGGCAGTATCGAGACTCTGCTCTAGTACCTCTTGCTGTGTTGTGTTGTGGGTTTGTGTTCTTTAAAATAGATACCAAAAAATTGGAAAGATTGAAGAAAAACATGACAAGGAATGATTCAAGGTCTGAGAAACGCACCTTAACAGCTATACTCTTAAAGGCAAAGGTGAGGAGTTGGTCAGTGCCTACCAGCAGCTACATGGGGAAGATTTCTGATGGCATCATGACTCTTTAATGAGTGGAGCCCAGGGGATGGTGGCAGTGAAGGTGCCCCAGAAAAATCTTGATGGCATAGCAGTGACCTACCTAGCAGCATCTTAGATTCTCAGATATGCAAGTTTGGTTTATTTATTTCAAATCAAGACTTAATTTCTCTGTGGGCAAGCCCAGTTTCCCGTGACTTTGCATTTGGAGATTGAATTCTGGGTGTCTAATAAAGGACGAGCTCATGCTGCAGGTTTTCTCTCAACTGGAGCACGAATGGAGTGTCTCTGGTTACTTAATTTCATAACGTTGGTTGTGAACGTATTATCATTTAGACCTTTTGCTTTGTGTCAGATGTGATTGAAATCAGTCAGCCAGTTTCAGAGCAGTTCGTGGTGGATAGACACACAAATACAAACATGGCTGGTGACATAAACCTCATTTTCTTAAAAAACCAACCAACCAAACAAACAAAAACGCCAAAACAAAAACAAAAACCCACCAAAAAAACCCCAAACCAAAAAACCCCAAGAAGATAAAAAAATATGCTAAAGCTTAAGCAGGCTGATGTAGTAGGTTTCGTGGTGCTGTGGTCAGGCCTGTTATTGATATTTCAGTTTGGAAAACAGTCATTTTAAAAATTCTCAGTGCAGTCAACAGAGCCATTCCCTTTTAGGACAGTAGTACCTGACTCAGTCTTTTAAAGTTCCTCTGATTTTCAGTTTAGATTTACTGTTTTAAAATGTGCCCGTGAGCCTGCCTCCTTGGCAGGTGTTACAGAGGGGCTCTGTCAGGGTTTTTGGAGCAACTCAAAATTCCTGTCTTCAGCTGGTGCTGAAAAGCTTTTCTCCAAAACTCAGCTTTTCAAACGGGTTGTTTTCTCTTTGCCTCCACGTTGCACTGGAACACAAAGTTCCCTACAGGTACGTCTCGTGCATCTCTCTGGGGGAAGGGCAGGTTTCTGTGTGCACACACGCGTAGGGATAACTGATGTGGGAGAAATAAGCCGTATGGGCGCGGGCAAGGGATACTTCTTTGATGAATTAAGCTTATTTTGCAAGTCTGCCGTGTCAGAGCAGATTGTGCTTCATTTCTGGCGGTGATGTCAATTCATGTGACAGCTACAGTATCCTTTCAAAATGAGTGAGGCAGCAGTGGGAATGTTCGGGATGCGGGCGGTGCTGCCGTGCTGATTGGCGAGATAAATCATCTCTGGTGGTGGTTGGTTTGTGGCTCTGTTTGTGCTGCTGCTGCGGCTCCTCTCGGGCGAATTCTTTCATATTCAGAAGGATAATTGGTCCCTGAGACTGCCACCGTGAAATTCCATTTCTGTTCTTGACCATAAGCGTGGCCAACGTTGACTTTATTTTCATTGCTTTATTCATGTGTTCTTTTCCGAGTAATGTTATAACTTTATTCTTCTTATTGAATCCAAGTGGCGCCGGGTGCGTCTTCACTGCACAGCCCTGTGAGGAGCAGGGATTGATTTCTCAAAGCCATCAGCCTTTCCCATGGCTGGTTGGTGCCCACCTCGGCCACCCCTCCCGGCTGGCAGCCCACAGACCACTGATGAGATGCAAATGTTGTGTCCGATGGATTCAGGCGCCGGTTATGGAAGTGCTGTGAGGCATTTCTGTGTACCCTCGCTCAGAGATTTACAAAGTCGTTATCTGGAGATTCCTTGGGTTTTTAATCTTAATACCTGGGGAGAAAACATGCAATCCACACAGACCTCCAATCTGATATTTTATTAACGAGATTAAATGAGTAAGCTGAATTATACATGTAAATCAAATAGAGAACAGAGTGTGATAATGTGAAGCCACCACATTAATCAGTTTCTCAGGTCGGTCTCTGTGATGTGCTGAGATCAGTGGCCTTCACATCCTCCATCCAGTGTGCTGCACCTCAGAAAAATATAATCCTCTCCCTGCTCCTTCTAAAAGCTCGTTTCATGTCATATCACTTCTCCTTTTGCTAGAGGAGAACAGACCTTGTGAATGAGGAAAGAGCATTATGGAAATCTACTTGATTTTAGGAAGCTTGATATTTCCTGTGAAACCTTTTTTGTGAAGAAAGCTGTTACAGAAGCTGAGGAGATAGAGGTGCTCCGGGACGGACACGCGGTGGCTCAGAGCATGCTGGTGGTCACTGGAAATGGCTGGATGCCTGGCTCCTGCTGCTCCATCAGGCTCTGCCGTGCCCTGATGCCGCTCTGAACTGTGGAAACATGGCATGGTGATGGCTCAGAGGAACCTTTGCAGGGTGTCCAGTACAGCCTGTTGCCCAGAGCTGAGGCTGTGGGCTCGCAGGAAGGTTTTACTGGTAGGGCGGGAGGTACCCAAGGCTCCCCAAGCCAGCAGGGCCAGTGAGCTCCATCAGGCAGCTAGAGATCTTCCAGAGGACACCAACAAGAATGGCTGGTGGGGTGTGAGCATATATTGGAAGAATTTGCTTTGATTAACCTAAAGAATTAAAGGAAGAAGCTTTCAGATGAGCAGTTTGAATGTGACAGGCTCTCGTGTTTCCAGACAAGTGATGTATACTCTTGAGTGTGCCTTAAAATGAAAAAACAAGAGATCTCATGTTATCGTACTGAAGATGACTATGTCCCAGAGGAAAGCTTGTGTGTCATGCTCCGGGACAGAAAAAAACAGTATTATCTATTATTTTCCTTTTTTGTTTGTTTTCTTGGTCATGAAACAGGGGGTAGAGTCCCATTATTTCACTAATGAGGGCAGGGTTGGTTATTGTAATACCGGTGGCGGTTTTTTGCCCTGCCTTCAGGCCCACCACAGGCACGTTGATCGTCAGGCAAGAAGAAGGAGAGTATCCTCATCCTTGCTCCTCTGATCCATCTTGCTTTGATTTTCCGTCCCTGTGCTTCCACCCTGCCAGGCACGGGAGCGTACGGCGCCTTTCTCCCAAGGTCAGAACACTCGCGTGAGATGTCGGAGGTTATTTAGACAGAATGCTCCCTGAAGGATAAATGGAATCCTGACACGCAGGAATGATCTGGGCTGCTGAGCACGGATCCACCGACTGTCCACACTTGTTAACTTCTGACACGTAGCACGTCCTGTCTTTTCCGAGTTATAAGCTCTGGCTGGAACAGTGAGGGATCCCAGCACTGTACAATACGAGTGCCTCGGTTAGGAAATGTGATTTAAAGTCTGATAGTTTTGGTAATGACTACTCTGCATGTCTCCATCCTGAAAAATATCAAAGGAACAACCATGGTTTGTTTTATAAGCTCGAGACACGCTGCATATATGATCCTTAGGCTCATGAAACGGCCTTCTATTAGCAGCGAGGATACTTGAAAAATGTTTGTGCGTTTTCTTAACGCTGAGAAAGCATTCTGTTTGTAAGCAGTGCACCACGCTGTGAGAGTGAGCGCCTTGACTTGTCTCGAGCACAGAAAGCTGCAAATTGATGCACCACAAACTCCAGATTTCCTTCCTCTGCTCCACTTCCAGACCCAAGGAAGGGAATATTTCCTCGCTGTGGAGAAGTAGCCAGAAGCAGGTCTGTGTCTAGTGAGGCAGGATGCTCCCGCCTTCTCACTTACTGCTTTTTCTGGAATTTACTTAAAGCCACCTCTTCACATGACAAGCTGCTCCTTACCTTTGTGAATCGAAGAGCTCCCAACAGTTAAAAGCCCCCATTGCTTTCGAGGCACGTTGGGAATCTGTGTCTGTGCAGAGCTCTGCAGGCTGCAGCTTCTCCTGGATGTTTTCAAACTGCGCTCGCTTGTGTGTCTTAAAATAGGAGGACGTAGGCTGGTGGCAAGTTGACAGTATTATCTGTGTATTTGGCATCAATATTAGCGAGCTTCTGTCATTTGGCAATTATTTCCATGGCACACCATATGGTGAAGAAAATGTTTTCATTCACCCACATACGACTAAAGTTTTGCCGATAGCCTCGCGCCGTGAGCAGCCTCAGCCCAGCGGGGGCTGGTGGAGCCAACCCAGAGCCCAGCCACGCAGGAGACCTTCTTCAGGCTGGAGGGGTCTGGGTTCTAGGAGGAGTATCTTCCATCAGCTTGGCATTTCCATGCTCCTCTTGGGTTAAGGAAGCTGATTTGCGCGGTGCTGGGTCAGTTCTGCTCTTCTTGCCACCTCTGGGGGTGATAAAGAAGAAATTATTCCAACTTTTTTCTTCTGTTTTTCTGTTGAGTTCCTGCTCACATGATGGACGGAGGGTGGAAATGAGTCCTGCCTCCTGACTTTCGGTGTGTATCACTGCACACGGAGGGTGTCTGTCTTTCCCCAGTGATGGGGGACACGGTGCAAGTCAAGTCTCCTCAGACGTGCAAGGATCTAGAGGAGTGACATGAACGCCTCGTGTCTGAGAGAGGTATAATTAGAGCTTGTGTTTTATAAATAGGCACCCATGGATTCGCTCCTCCTCTGAGAATTCTTTATTATACGCATTTTCCTGCCGTCTGAGATGTGCTGAGCTCGCTCTGCAGCCTTGTTCTGTCAATTTAAAAGCTCGAATAAGGCGACGACTCAAATCTATGGAAATTAGAGTCCATTCGTTGTGGTGCTAATAGAACTCCTGGCTTAGGGCTGTAGGTGCCAGCCTGGATGATGGCTCACCGGGCTCTGCCCGGGTTTGAAGTACGGGAAATAATTTTGTAGAGTATTTTACTGGCACTTCTGTACGTGGTCATGTAACAGGCTGTGCAGAAAATGGCAAATGCATTTTATGGAGATTTCAGCATTTGCTTTCAATCCTATTAGCAAAGAAAAAAGTACCCTGCCGTAGTGCCATGAATTCTGAAGTTATCTGTGAAAGAGAGACTTGTTTAAAAGGAAATTTCTGTTGATTTCAATACTTGAACAAATCACGCCTTCCACTTCTCGTATAGAAGAGATTTAAAAAATAGAGAGTAGGTATGGGAAAGGAGCCATACAAACCCTTTCATTTAAAAATGTGAAAGGGCTGGGCCTGTTTTCTGAGATCTTTCCCTGCTCCCGCCACCCCTTTGCCAACCAAAGTTTCAGGGAATGCATTCCGTGAAGCTTTTTTGTGCCGTAACTGATGTTCCCGTGGGATTGATGTTGAGGAGCTCTTTCACGTGGCAGTTCTGCAGAACCATCAGAAATCACTGCTTGAGAACTAAAGCTGACAAATTCCTTAATTCCTTGAGTTGTTTGTTCCCATCTTGGGCGGCCCGAGACATGTTCCAAGAGCATTGAGCAATGGCTGAGCACTTCTTGGAAGGGTTTGCGCTCCAGCACAGTGATAAAGTGCTGTCCTTCTTTGTGCAATGTTTTTGCTACAGGAGAGAAAGGCAAGAGGCAGATTCATTAGAGAATGTTACCTGAGAATGAATGTCAATTACCTGAGAATTCCTAAGCTAATAGAAAGGTTTCCTTTCTTTTTTTTTTATTTTTTATTTTTGTTTTTGTTGTGAGTTGTAATTAGAACTAAAAAAACAGGTTTATCCCGGGAATGCTCTATTTGTTACCTCTAAGTAAGTTTCTGCTGTTCTCCACCCATTGTAAAAATGTTTCAAAATTCCAAAGTTTTTGTGAATTTGGACACAAAACATGACTCTCAAAACTTGGTGCAGAGAGTGTTTGTTTTTTGTTTTGTTTTGTTTTTGTTGTGTCTCCTCTGTGTTCTTGTCCCTCACATCCCTCTCCCTCTTCCCTCCGCTTTAAAGTATCTATCATCTGGCTTAGAAGCAGAAATAAAGATTTTATTATCAGGGGGAATATAATGACAAACACCAGGTTGGGATTCAGGTGCTGTGGCTGATGCTCCTGACCCAATCGTTTGGCAGGGAGGTAGGAACACTTGAAGGCTCCCAGAAATGCCTCTCTCGAAAGCAAACCAATGTATGTATGGAAATTGCCCGTTTGATTCTCACAGAGCTCTGCAAAAAGATTTTGATTAGAGCCATTAACAACATTATGGATGGAAAACCATCCATCACCACAGCGTGGAGAATGAAGCGTGTGAAGTTTTAGAAGGTGAGATGCCTCGAAAATGCTGCTGCTGGGGAAATGCTGGGAACTGGAAACAGGGGGTGCGGATTTGCAGCCAGTGTTGAAACACGTAGAAATGGACCCATTTCCTTGACCCACCCTACAGCTGGCAGTTGGTAAGCACCATCCAAAGTCCACAGAAATATTGTAGACCCACAGAATGGTTTGGGTGGAAGCAACCACCACTGACAACCCTTGTGTCAGCGAGAGGGGTCACCCCGAGCAGATCATTCCACCAAAGTCCTGGACCTGGACCCGGGCAGGACAGCCAGCCTGCCTTAGTGCTCATGGGTGCTCTGCGCCTTGCCTGCTCCCTCTTCCCCCGTGGAACACCGGCTGTGGGATGCAGACCAAGAGAGCCAGTTCTCCAGGAGATTGTTCTGGTTATTCCACTTCCATATTTTGTCGCTGGACGAGGGAGCTGTTGCAGGAGAGTTAAGCACGCAGAAGGAAATGAAGCAAAAAGCCAAGTGTGAAGTTTGTGAATCAGTCTGAAATATTTGTGCAAACTGCTAAACGAGTACTTGCAAAACCCCAAATAATTCCAGCTTTTCTAAATGGCTCTGAACAAAAATATGCAGGTGAATCACAAGAGCTCTGCCACGGCTGCACCATCACCGAGTTGGGAGTACCTGGCTCTTTTGGGTGAAATCAACACGTTAAAATAGCCAAGTGCACTTCACAGTGGGAGTAACTAATGTGAGACATTTCTGCCTTCCCTCCATGCAAATATTTCCTCTCTGTGTGTACACATCTGGTGGGAGATGTTTTTTCTTCCCTCCCGGCCCCCCACAAGCTTCCTAGGCTTGGGAGGAGAGCGCAGCACTGATCGGCATCACTGCTATTGACTCCTGACCTGCTCTTTCTCTCCATTGATCTGCAAATAGCATGAAAACCAGGGATATGAATCTAGAAATGAACAAAACAAAACAGAAAGCTTCGTCTTGGCTATTGGTGACTGAGATTTATATCATCTGGCGCAAAGTTAATAGAACGTTGTTGAGGAAGTGTCCTTTGTCCTTCTGATTCAAAGAGGAGCAAATTATTTGATTGTTTGTTAAGGTCAAGTAAAACCAACATCATGTGACTCATTAAAGGTCACAGAGCTTTCCCTAAAATTAGATCTTGACTATGATATCACATCTCTCTGGATGATCCACGCACTTAATGCACCAGAACATTCACAGGGCTTCTGGCATGAGGCAGCTGGGTGAAGTTTTCCACATATAAAACCCCGATTCCTACGTGGTTCCGTGCCTTCCTTCCTTTTCTTGATGCATAGCTTGGAAAAGTGTTTCCCCTGAAGTCTTAGAAATAGCCCTGGAGATCACAGACGGGTTCATAAACGTTCTGCCTCAAGAATTAATTGATTTGGCTAATGTCTGACCAGCTGGAACAGAAACATTTTGCATGTGTTACAGGAGGAACCATATTTCACTCGAGACTCTGAGTCTGAAGGACGAGAGATGCATCTGGTGTTCAGAAAAGGAGGCAAAGGGTTTGGTGATGATGTCTGAGTGGGTGAATAATGCCAGGACCAGAGCAAATGGTCTGAAGTTGTGGCAGAGGAGGTACAGATTAGATATTAGGAAGAATTACTTTACTGGGAGAGTGGTCAGGCACTGGAAGGGCCTGCCCAAGGAGGTGGTGGAGTCATCAGCCCTGGAGGTGCCTAAGAAATGTATAGAGGTGGCACTTCAGGGCGTCTCTGGTGTCTGAGGTTGTAGGTGTTTTTGTGTGTGTATGGTTGGGCTTGATGATCTCAGAGGTCTTCTCCAACCATGAGGATTCTGTGATTCTGTGAGAATTGGGGCAGATGTATATATGCAATACATGTCAATGTACCTGAGGGTGCATGTGGGGAAGATACCACCCTGGGACCCAGAGCAGAGCCATGTTGTACGTTTGGCTGTACCATAAACCGCTTGCACCAGTAACCTGACTGGAAGGGAATGATGGAAGAGGTTGTGGAGTGTCCATCTCTGGACGTATTCAAAAGCTGACTAGACATGGTTCTGGACAACCAGCTCTAGGAGGCCCTGTTTGAGCAGAGGGGTTGGAGAAGTTGACATCTGAAGGTTCCTGCTAACTTCAACCATACTGTGATTCCAGACAGTTGTAGAAATCTGCCCCATCCCTGGGAGTGTTCAAGGCCAGGCTGGATGGGGCTTTGAGCAACCTGCTGTAGTGAGAGGTGTCGGTGCCCAGGGCAGGGGGGTTGGAACTGGATGATTTTTAAGGTCCCTTCTAACTCCAACCATTCTATGATTCTATGAAAACGACTTTTGAAGCTGAAATGTTGCCACAGGTGAAATATCAGAGAAGAAATTCAGACCAAAACCACTGGGTTACCGAGGTCCCTCTGAAAACATTCTGAGGTTGCAGTGTTTGGGGAACTTCTTCGATGCTGCTGGCAACAGAACTTGGTGTGTGATGGTGAAAACAATGTTCAAGAGCTCTGCAGGCAGGGCATCCACAGCTGCTTGGCATCTGGTGTTTTGTGGTTGCTACCTGCAAGGAGGACGTGTGTCTGGAAAGGTCCTACAGGAGATTGTTGTGTGTCTTTGAGCATGGGAGGGGGACGGTGTGAGATGTGGGACAGTTCCACCTGGTATTGACAATTTCCCACCAGGAAAAGGAGCTGAGGCTGGCAGCTGGAGCCTGTCCTGGTGTTTCATGTTGACAAACCCATTTCAAAACGCGTGGGGTTGCCTCAGAAATATTCCTGATGCTGTTTTTGATACGAGATGTTCAGCTGGTGCTTGCGAGAAGTTGTTCCTGCTGTAGTCCCCCTGGATGGGTGTTGCACACTACAGCAGCTACGGGTGTGTGAGCAGGGAGAACCATCTCTCTGTTGTATTCAGCATTAAAAAGGCCTCACTGTGTTACAACCGTGACACTGACGGCGAGTCTCCCACGTCCAGGGTTTGAGAGCCAGTCTCTCTCTTTCTCTTCCTCCCTGTCTTTGTCAACCAAGGGAGCTCTGTGGCACCACGTGCCGCTGGAGGAGAGGAAGAATTCCCTTTTGTGCACGCTGGGATTGCTTTTGGCAGCTGGAAAGATGTGATGCAGTAGAGGAGGGTAAATCTTACAGGGGAAGGAATACAGGCTGATCAAGAGAGCAAACATGGGTAGTATCGTGATTATGAAAGATTTTGGCTTGGAACATTCTCCCCTCAAATCCTGCTGATGCAAATTGCGAGCGGGAAGAAGAAAAATGGGTGCTGTGTGGCAGCTGATGAGAGGGAAGGTGCCGCGGGCGGATGAGTGGGCACTGCACCACGGGCTGGCAGAGCCCCGGGGAGGAACAATTCTGGCACTGTGTTGGCCAGATGTGCCTGAATGACTGTGAGAACCTTTCAAAACTGCCCTTAGAGCCACAACAGCCCTGCAATTCCCATTGCTCAATTGCACGGCGCTTGTGCGATGCCTCTGGAAGCCAGGGGAGTGGAGGAATTCCTCTGGGAGAGGCAGCCTGGTCCCAGGGAGATGCAACCTCCCGTCCTGTGGTGGAAGAGCTAGAAATTGGGTGTTTGGGTAACCAGGATTCCTCACTTTGTGGAGGTTGTCAGCAGCTGACAATGTCTTAGAAGGCCACAGGCTCTCACCACCTTGGAAGAGAGCCCTCTGGGGAGACCTTAGAGCCCCTTCCAGTCCTGAAGAGTCCCAAAAGGGACTTTTCGGGACTGGAAGGGGCTCTAAGGTCTCCCTGGAGCCTCCTCTTCTCCAGGCTGAGCCCCCCAGCTCTCTGGCCTTGAACCCCTCCAGGGATGGGGCAGCCACAGCTTCTCTGGGCAACCTGTTCCAGGCTCTCACCCCCCTCACAGCCAAGAATTCCTTCCTAAGATCTTATCTAAATCTTTTTGGTCGTTTTTTTCCCCCCCCCGCTATTGGTGAACGTCTCTGGTCGAATTTCAGCAAGCGGAATTCTCCCAAGTGTCGGAGCGGCCCATCCCGTAATCCAGAAAAGGGCTGGCTGCTTCCACTGGAAATTTCAGGAGCTCCCGGGGGAGAGGAGGGAGTTCTGGGGGGTGATTCCCGAAAGCTGCTGTTGGCCGGGTGGGGAATTTTTATAAAATCCCAAGAGAGGGGGGAGGAGAGGAGAGGGACGGAGCGAGCCGGGACGGAACATCAAAGCGGGATGCCGAGGGGCGGGAAGNCGGCGGGGAGCGGAGATGGTGCCGCTGGTGCGGAGAGCCGGGGGCTCCCACCAGTGGCTGCCCGGTTTTCTCCTCGGCCTTTGCTGTCTCCTACCCCCCGGGCGACTCGCCGCCCCCGGGGGAGACTACCCCGGGGCTGCCGTGGACAATTTGGTGGTCAGGAAAGGGGACACGGCGGTGCTTAGGTAGGAGGCGAGCGGGGGGACGCGGTGGGGATGGGTTTGGGGGGTTTGGGAAGGATGGAGAGGAGCCCCGTGGACCGGNCAGATCCCGTTGGATGCTGGAAGTGCTTTCCCAGTTTTTCTCCTCCTTTAACTCTCTCGCCTTCCCTAAAACCCAGAAGTTGGCTTGCTGGAAAACACCTAGTTTGAGGTTTCGGCATGGGTTCTGACTTCGTCTCCTTCCCCTCCACACCTTCAGCATCGCGTTTGCTTATTTTTGAAGGTTTTTCCCTATTTCTCAGCGATTAATGAGGATGAGGATGGGGGGAAGGCAGGTTTGCGCCATTAGGAGGTGACAGGCTTCGCCGTAGCTGGGTTATTAACAAACCTCCCTCTCCCAGTATCTTCTCCTTAGCTGGGAGGACTGGAGCATGGTTTGTTTACCAGTAGTCGGACTGGTGGTTAATCTACTCGAATCCTTCTTTCTGATTTGAGTTCAGTAATCCTCTGCCTTGATTTGATTATTTCCTCCCCCCCCCAACCCTTCCCGACCCCCCAAGTCTAACTTTTTATTCGTGTTCTGCACTTTTGTCATAATATTATTAGAGCTGGAGAAAAAATACGTCTTCTCATTCTCGGGAATACGATCCCAGTGGGTTGAACCTCCGTGCTTGTGATGAATCTCCGATTGATTTGGCAGGAGTTTGAAGCAGCGGGGGCTCTGGCAGTGTTATTTTTCTTTTGCTGGGGGTGGGTGTCACTCAGGTCTCTGGATGACAGGGTGTTTCAGCCTTGTGCATTTTTAATGATCCCGTGGCCATCCCTGAAATACTGTGCGAGGCATTTTCAGGAGGGATTTGGAATCGTTTCACGGCCAGTCAGCCTGCTCCTGGTGTAGTAGCTGCTGGAAATACAGTAGATGTCTATGTAGGGCAGCTGACGGGGGTTTTTTCGCGTATCCCTCAATTACAGCCCGTATTTTGAGATGTCCTGAAGCCCTCGTGCTTTCTGTCTGCAGAACCGGGGGATCAAAGGGAATAAACATCAGTCTGTTTTATTTGTGCTGCTTCAGTCTTGGGATGCTCAGCCAGTGCGAGACGTTAGGAGGGCAGAAACAAATATACGTTCGGAACTGCCTTAATGAAAAATCCTGGAATTGCTCTGAGGTTACCTCCTGGCGGGTTTCGGTGGGAATACGGGCAGTTTTCTAGGCCTGAGACTGTGAAGCTGTGTGTGGGTGCAGCTGGATGGATTATATAAAGGAAATCAGAGCCCGGAGATTAAGCCCTGACTCGGGGCTGGCGAGGGAGGCAGAGGGGATGCTTCATGAGAGGGGACACAGACACCGGCACCCAGCTCCGGAGCAAAGCAAGGGGGTGGTGAAATCCTGCGCCTCGCGTCCCTTTTATCCCTTCTTCTTGCTCTGTGGTTGACTTCCTCCCTTTCTCCTGCCTCCTGAAGGCTTGCTTTGGAAGCAGAGTTTGCTCCGTGTTGCAGCTGGCGAGGGAGATGCAGGCTGGCTGCGGGCAGGGGATGGGGAGAGCTGTTTATCTCGGGGCTCTCACTGCATCTCCTCGCTGCTCCTCCTGCATTTCTCCTGGCTGCTCCTCCTGCGTTTCTCCTCTTCACAACATAAATATATTACAATACACATTGAAATAACTGCTGTTGGTACCCTAAATGCTGGAAGTTGGCCAGTTATTTCAATACAGACTCTGGTCGGCTGGATAAGCGATTTGGGTGTTAGAAAAGGAGGATTTTTTTCCCTCCCAGCTGGGTGCTGTCTGGATCCAGCCCCTCTCGGTCACTGCAGCATCCCGAGGTGCTGTGCCGTGGTTCCCGGGCTCCGGTGACAGGGTGGCCACCAGCCCCCCGCCGCGGGCACGTGTTGATCCTCCCAGCACCCTCGGGCTGCTCCCCTTTCATCTGGTCTCAGCTGGGGGGGCTTCCAAAGTTCCCTCCGCTCCAAAGGCGGCCCCGTGCTTAAGGCATCTGGTGTCCCTGTCTTTAATAATTAATGCCAGAGCAGGGGAGTAATTCCCCGGGCTTTGAGTCAGCGTTTTCTTGGCTGCAAAGGAGATTTGGGTGATTTACGTGATGTGCTTTTGGGCATCGAGGGCTGCGTTATGGACCGGCCCAGGTTTGGGGTGTGAATAAACGGGGTTCCCTGCCCTGAGCTGGGGCTCAGCTGGTGCCTGCCTGTCTCATTTTGAGCTGGAATATGGGGAAATGAAGCCCGGAGCCTGTTTGGTGAGTGGGGTGGCAGATGGAGGGAGCCAGGCTCCGGTCTTGGTTCTCACATTAAGTTTTCATCCTTGTTGCTAAAGATGAGGAATCAGCTCCCCGAACCCCCGAGGTTCCCCAGCAAAAGCCTCCAAGCCTGAACACGAAGGGAGAGGAGGGGTGCAGCTCCCTCTCTTAAAACAGTTAATTTGCACGACAGTGTAATTAATCAGCTCACACCTGCAGCGTCTCTCTGGTGCTGCAGAAGGGAAGCCACAAGCGTGTGTGTCCCCTTGCCGTGTCCCCTGGGGTGTCCCCAACCCCGTCCTGGCTGCACGGGCCACTCCAGCAGCTGGTCCCCAACGCTTTTTTTGTGTGCCACTCTCTGTTGAAGTTGTAAGAAATGGTACCAGCAATGCAGGTGCTTCCTGTGGCAAAATAATTTAGGGGAAATGCTGATTTTCAGGAGTGTGATTCTGCCCTGCGTCTCTTCTGCCTTCTGCCCCGGCACTCGGTTAGGATTTAATGGGAACACGCGGGGAAGGAGCGAGAAGGTTACAAAAACGTTATTTTATCCAAGGAATAAATTGTGATCTTGCAAACCCATAGAAATAGAGTCGGTGTTTTCAGACCTGGGTCTCTCTGGTGCCCCTTTTCAAGACCCCCCCGTATGGGATGGATCCCTGCCGGTTCACAACCTGTCCGTAGCGCTGGCGATGTCGGAGCAGCAGCGTTTGGGAGGTGACAGATGCAGGGCAAATTGCTGGGGGCAGGCGGGGGGTGACCTGTGCTGTGTCCCTGGCTGTCCCCAGAGCAGAGCTGTGGCCAGAGGGATGGATGCTCAGGGAGGGCAAAGGCCACCCCCGCTTGGTGGGGGCTGCTCCGTCCCCATCCCGCTGGCTGTGGGATCCCTGAGAGCTGGCCACCGGGATTGCAGCCAGAGCTGTTCCTGCTTCCCAAGAAATAAGGGAGAATTCCCCTCTTTCTGTACTGATGCTCAGCCAGGTTGTGGCTGATTTCTGTGGGGGGCCCTCCTGGCTTTATGTACCCAAGAAAACAGGTTCCTCCATACCCCATCAATAAAAAATCCCCTTGGATCATCTAAATGTCCAAACCTGGAGGTGATCAAAATGGCTTTCTCTAGCAAGCAAAATTTCTCCTGTATTTCATTTTTCTTAAAGCTCATGGTTACCAGGAGCTAGTTCAGCAGACAATATTTCTATATTGTGCAATCACAGTAAATTAAGTTTTAGTATTTGAAATATTTAAAAAAAAGGCAAAAGATTTGCCACTGTGTGATTATAGAGTCATTTATGAACCACGTGCTCCAGATTGTGTGAGGTAATGGGAATTCTTCACTGCGAGCAGTTAAACCTCAAGCCGGGATCCATTGGGTTGAGGTTCCCAAAGGCTCATTGAAGAACAGGAGTGGTGGAAGCTGTAGAGCAGGTTGTGGTGGCCGAGAAAACCAGGGACCAGCTCCAGGCCAGCCTTGTTAACAGGTAGATTGAACTTCATCCATGTATTTTTGGCCACAGCAGTCTCTTTTGGCCATGACATGAGAATTTTGTCTGAGGTTCAGGGCAGCCAGCATCTGAGAAGGGTGATTATAGGGGAAGACTTATATTTTTGGTCATGGGTCAGGAGGTTTGGAGTTCTTGGGTTTGTTTTCTAAATGTGGAATTCTTCACATGTGGCCTGGCTGCTTCTCTTTCCACCTCAGAGAGTTCCAGGTCTGTGTCATGCACAGTGATGCTCTCCCCTGCCTCGAGAGCTGAGGTGGTCTTCAAACTCTTTGTGTGAACCAACAGTAGCACAGGAGGAGCAGCTGCAGAGGAGCACTGTCCAGGAGTATGCTTTACTGGTATGTTTTTACCAATATTAGAAGTTTTGGGCACGTGGTAGCCATCTGATCTGGAACACCATCTGATCTGGAACACCATCCGTCTCTTCCAGTGGTTGCTTTGAGAGTTATTCAACTTATTTTCCGTAAGTTTTCCTACTGGTGGAAGAAGTTGCCATCTTCTCCCTCTCCCATGGGGCATGGGACAAGCAGCTTCAGGCATCCTCCAGGGTGTCCTTGTCTGGGTGAGCTGTTGCTTCAGCGTGACTTTTGCCTCCCCGGAGAGGTCCCAAGTGTTTGGACTGTGACAGCCTGGGGTGGCACAGGAGGCAGATGAGGCATTGTGTTGGAGAGATGCTGCTCCTTGTGGGGGACCAACAGCTCAGTGCTCCCCCATGTCTCCCTGGCAGTTCTCACCGTTCCCCAGCTGCATATCATCTTCTTCACTCATTGGAAAATGGGATGCTCCCTGTCCTCCACCATGGCTCTCCTCTGATGAATGGTGACAGTTCAGGGGAGAGATGTCCATCTATCATTCTTTTTCTAACCTAGGTCCAATCAGGGGTACCAAATGCAGGGTCTCTGAAATCAGTCTGGTGTGGGGATGATCTCCATTTGGCTGGAGAGGTTTGGCAGCAGAAGCCAAACCCATGCCTCCTGCTTCTCTGGCTTTCAAACATGCTGACCAAAAGGTGAAAGGACCTCCCCTTTCCCAGTGAAGCCCATCAATGTCTTGCCATGGGTGAAGGGGAGTCATGGCCAAACAAAACCTTGCTGGGACCATTTCCAGTTCCTGCTTCTGCTTCCCCTGACTCCAGGTGCTTGAGAATGAAACTACACGGTCATCATCCTGGATTTTATGTTGTGCAGGCTCCTTGCCCAACACTTGTTGAGCTATGAAATCCCATGGATTCCCAGATCAATGGTCCTGAGGAACACCCAGCTGTTCTGGTCACAATGGCTGAAGGTGCCTAGGTCAAGCAGGCTTCATCTCCAAAGCTGTCCAGGTCCTCAGGGGGATGGATGGAGGTGCCTTATCCATCTTTAAATCACTGAAGGGGGCTAGTCGCTTTTGGGGAGTAGGACTGTCTTACTGGCTTTGCCCCCTCTTCCAAGGAGAGATGCTCTTTGTTGCCGGCAGTCTTTGCCAAAGGAGCAAAGCGTGGGGATGGAAGGCAGGTGACACATCTGCCAAACATTCTCTCTCCGTTGTCATTCCTGTTAGTGAGAACTGGGCATTTGGAATGAAAGTTTTGCAGCATTGGTGGCAGGTGAATACCAAGCACACGTAGCACAAATACATTTCAAGATACTGTGTATTTGTTGGATGTGGTCGCGTGCAGCCCTGTCTGAATGCAGCCACGTCTGTGGAGGAGCAGGTGGTGGAATAAATATAACAAAATTCTTATTTCCTTTACGATTTTAAAAGGTAAAATTCCCGACTTCCACACTCTCTTGGTATTCTTGTGCCGTTCAGGATCATAAATTATTTGGCTGCCTGAAGCTCTGCTCCTCTCCCTCTGCAGTGAGAGCGAGGAACGCGGAGACATATGTGCACACCCCCTCATAAAATGAAGTTGTTGTTTGGGTAAGGCTTCCACGTTCCAAATCCCTGCCAATTATTAAACAAGCACATTATGGCGCTTGCCTCTTGTCTGTGCAGTAATAATAAATAAATTCAGAGCAAATTAAAATAATTTATCATTTTAAACGATCGCGAATGTTTCAGATGTTGTGCAGAGGAGCTAACAACAAGGAGTCAGTAAGGGATGGAAACCAGGATTTGTTCCAAAGGGCTGCTCTGCTGAAGAAGGAACAGGGACTTAAGTTGCTTTCCTCTTGTCATCTTGGCTAAGAGCTGCCCGTGGCTGAAATCCCAGGGGAACAAGACTCAGGGGCACAGGCTGACTCCTTTTGGAGGCCAATCACCCCTGGCTCTCCTGGCAGAGACCCGACCCGGCACTGGGCTCTGAAACTCAAATCCGTGCTGCAGCAGCAGCTCCAGGGGTCTGGAAGCACCTCAGCTCCAGGGGTCTGGAGGCATCGCAGCTCCGTTTGAGGCTGGAAGTGGAAAAACTCAGTGGAGCTCATGCTTCTCCCAGGCCACCCTTGCACTGGAAGGCTGTTTCCCGGGCTATTCCTTCTCCCTGGCACAGTTTTGGCCCCTGCACATTTTAACATCAAAGGATGCTCTCGCTCTTGCTCCTGGTGGGAAGGCAGTGAGGAGGGGTCAGTGATGCAGAGCATCTCCTTCCCGCGGGTCTCACCACCTGCAGGTACCCCCAGAGAGGGGCAGCAGGGGCTGAGAATGAAGGATTTTTTCCAGAACTAGAGGGGTTCAAGCTAGAGCAGGGTGAGGGCAGGGGCGGGTTGGTCTGGGTGGCCACAGCTGGATAACTGCAGCGAGGTTTTGCAGGTGACAGTGGCGGCAGTGGGCTCGCCGGTGATGAGGTAACGCTGCGCTAATCAATCAGGTTAATTGATCGCACCCACCCGCAAGCTGCTGGGGCCGGAGCTGCCGGCTCTGTGTCTTGCTTCCTCTGCAAGGTAAAACCATCCACACAGCTGAGGTGGAAAGACAAACCTTGTCTCCCATGAGAATGCTGCTCCTCACCAGCACCATGGGGAGAAGTGTTAAATGCCCCTCTGCTGAAGCGCTGCCTGCTGGGGACTCAGGGTCCTCTTCAGCTCTGGCTCCTGTTCAGCCTTTGGGCAGGAATGGCCAGTACAAAATCCATCAACTTGCCAGAAAAGAAAGGCCCCACTTGGAAGCAGAAGAAGGAACTCCTCAAAACTTCCATTTCCTCCAACTCAACCCAAACGCCATCCAAGCCTGATGCTAACTTGGTGATGTGTGTGCTGTTTGTAATCGCTGGGGCAGTCCCTCTTCTCCCTCTTGGTGGTAGGCATGTCTCTGCCACGCTGGGAGTGTGGGACAGCCATCCCGACCCCCACTGCCGAGGCAGCTCTGGAGCAGAAATGGGGAATGGGGCCAGGGTGACCCTTTGCTGGGGCTCAGTATCTCTGCTAGGATGCTGGTGGGGTGGTCCATCACACCCTGCACTGCTGGGTGGCTGCTTACTGGTAGTCCATCAGACCCTGCATTGCTAGGATGCTTCATACAAGTGGTTCATCACGCCCCACATTGCTGGATTGTTGGTTCCTGGTGGCCCATCACACCTCACATTGCTGGATTGTTGGTTCCTGGTGGCCCATCACACCTCACATTGCTGGATTGTTGGTTCCTGGTTGGCCCATCACACCCACATTGCTGGATTGTTGGTTCCTGGTGGCCCATCACAGCCTACAATGCTGGGCTGGTGGTAGGGATGGTCCATCACACCCTGGGTTGCTGAGAGGCTGGGTATGGGGGGGCCATCATCACACCCTGCACTGCTGGGTGGCTGGTGGGGCTGGTCCTACTCACCTGCATCCTGCCAAATCAGGAACTATCATTCTATCTTCTTTATACTTTTCTCAAATATTTTTCGACTGGACAGAGAAAACATTTCTTCCTCTGGCTGCCCAGCTTTTCCCCAGCATTCCAGCTGCTGGTGGGAATTTGGTGGGACCTCATGCACCGGTGAACTCAGCTCAAGTTTTAATTTTTATGCCTGCAAAACTTTTGGAAAATGTGAGGCAAAGTCGAACACGCTGGGTTTTATAACAGAAAACCAGTCAATCTATTTTAAAAGATTTTCCCTTGGCAACAGCAGACGATCTGGTGGTCAGACAGCCAAACAGCCATCATTAGTCATGCATAATTAAAACAAAGAGAGGATCCAACTGTTAGCGGTAACAGTTTTGTCTTGGAAAAGATCTCATTAGCATACAATGCTGCTCACAGAAACCTCCTCTCGTTGCTCTCATGCAAATGCCCATGTAAATGAAGGGAGTGCTATATATTTATGGATATATGCTGTATTTTTTTCCATGTTTATGTAAATACCCGGGAATACGGTAACTGTCCGGCTTAGTGCGGCGCCTGTGATGTGCTGCTGCATTTACGCAGCGCAGCTCTGTCAGAAGTAGGCAGGAGCCCTATCCCTGCTACAAAACACAGGCATACATAATTCACTGTGCACTTGTACGCCTTTGATATTGGTGCCTTGGTGTTAAAAAATGTTTTCAGACTGAATATAATTCACCGGTGTAAAACAGCGCTGCCGGCTGACGTCCTACTCCAGAGCCACTGGCGCTGGCATCTCAGCGAGCCGAGATGTGCTGGAATGCTCTCAGGCAGGTGGGAAGCAGGACCACCCAACAGCTGTAAATAACCAGTTAAAGAAGAAAACAAGGCTTTGAAACCACGCTCCTTTTCCTTACAGACTGGAGAGGGGAGTATCAGTAAAGGGTGGGTGACGTGGCTCTGCCACCAGCCATGGATGGAGAGCTCTGAGCTGAGCAGGAGCTGTGTGGAGGACGGTTCTCCCCAAGGAGACCTGGCTGAGGAAGGGAGGGGGCAGCTTCAGACCAGGTTCTGGTTGGTTTGGTGTGGTTAAGCTGCCTGTGGTCATGCAAGACCCTGGCAGCAGCCAGCTCCCAGCTCCCTGGGGAGGTGGGCACCTGCTCAAGGGCTTGGCCCGAACCCACCGCACAGATGGACCTCGCTGGGTGGCCGGGAACGTGTGTGGGGCAGTGGGGAGCTGGCGGTTCAGTGCATTTGTTCTGTTACATTTCAGATTCCTGGTGAAAAAGGTTATTTCATTCCACACTCCCTCCATCTGTCTGTCCCTCCATCCATCCCTCCATCATCCACCTATCCCTCCATCCATCCATCTACCCAGTAGTTATTGACTTCCAGGAAAATCATTGCTTTTTCTTCATTGCAGTAGTTGAATTCCTCGCTGAAATAATATATATATAGGCACATGTATGTAGCTTTTTATAGACTTAAAGCTGTTTTGTGGTTTTTTAAAATATATCTATTAAAGCTGTTGATTTTATGTGGCAGTTGTGGAAGAATGTTTGAAATGGGCCAGAGTCCTTGCTGCAGGGTGCTCGCATGGCTCCTCAGCAGGATCTTTAGGATCAGGAGCACGGGAATAAGCCACACATGCTTGTTCTCTGCAGTTTTGGGTTTGTTTGAATTCAGGAACTGTCAGTCTCTCCTTCAAAGCGAGAGAGCTGGCAGCAGCAGCACTCTCAGGAAGGGTGTCCCAGTCCCTCCCCAGCCCAGGGAGCTGGTCTGAACTTGGGACAACTCCTTGAGGGAGCCAGAAGGAGCGTGGTGGCCTTCAAAACCGCTGTCAAGCTCTTCTGGTTCTCAGGTGGACTTGGAGTGGGGCAGATGGGTACCAGTGTTGGAGCAGGGGTGGCAGGGCAGCCTCAGGGTCCCACATCCCCTTGGGATGCCCCACGCCAGCATTTTCAGAGTGTCTCCTGAGGTTTCTTCATGGTCCCTTGCCAGCCTGGCCAGCTCTCCGTAGCTGTGAAGGGTCAGCTGGTGGGTGCTCCTCTGCCAGAACGTGAAACCCTGTGTAAGATGGGTGGTGGGTGCTCAGTGCAATGAGGAGACATGAGGACAGGAGCAGGGATGCAGCCTCAGGGGGTCAGTGCTGGTGCAGGATGGGTGATGGATACCAAGATGCCACTTTACTCATGTATAATTATCAGAAGGGAGTTGGATGGGGGAGGGTGTAACTGAACACGTCGTGTTTGCCTGTTCTTTGCAACCGGCTGTGATGCTACCCACCAGAAACGTTCAGCTTGACACAGGAGCTCCAGACGTAACCTTAGCTTCCAGTAAATTGTGGTGTCACTTAATTTTAAAATAGAGCTGTAAAGGCATGATGGAAAAATGAAAATGTTGAGTACTGCAGCCACTGCTTTTGGTAAGTGGTACATGGCAGTCTTCGGGTGAACGCATTTTATGTTTGTGACACAGTTCAAAATAAAGTGTATATTATTACCAATGTAATTTGATATCAGACCAGATTGTCTGTATCATGTGCTGTGGAAGAGCACGACGGTCGGGAGCTGCTGTGGTGGGTGGTGGGTGTGAGAGCTGGAGAAGGGGCTCTGTGTGAGCAGGGAGCCAAGAGCAGCCCTGGCCTGGAAATCCTCATCACAGCATTTTGGAACCAGGGAATTTGCCTCTGTCCCTTCCCGGTGGAGGACTGGGATGGTCAGTGCCTCAGCAGCTGCTGCTTCTGCTTTTCTGGCTCTAAACCTACCAACAGTGAGGCTCCTCAAGTGTCTGTGATGCATCTCCTGGGTCCATGAAGCATTCCCCAGCCAATGTCCTGGCTCAGTGTCCCTTACATCAGTGGTACCTGGCTTGGGAAAAGGGCTCACCGCTTCTCAGGGAGGCTGCACTCCTGCACAGGGACAGGGGAAATAGACTGTGAAGCCCAAATTAATGGGCTGCACTCTACTGAAGACTCAGCACGATGTGAAGCTGCTCATTTGCTCCAAATTGGCTGACAAAGGTCAAGAGCTTCTTCCTGCCATCAGGGGAGAGGAGGAGAATAACTCCCATGCCATGACCTCTGGGAGTATGAAGGAGAACAGCCAAGGTTCAGGTGCCTGGGAGGAAGGATGAAAGGATGGATAATTTTCCACGTAGCCTTTTCTGCTGGTTCCAGGAAGCCCAGAACTGAAGACTGCAGGAGTCAGTGATCACACCCAGCTGTTGGGTTGTCCACCAGGAGGGGATGGCAGCCCACAGGACTCTGACCCGTCTGGACTACAGTGTGTGTGGAAACCCTGGGTTCTGCCAACGTGATGTTCACCCAACGACCACCACAGGAGCTGGAACAACCTTTGGTACACTGTGCTCGGTGGTAGGCCTGGCACTTTGATCCTGAGAGGAAAACGTGGAGTTTAATCAAAGATAAACGTTGAAGTAACACAACTTTCAAAGAGTTTCTTGTTTTGTTTCTTAACTCTAGAAGTTGTGTTGACTCATCTTTGTGCCAGTCCCTCAAATAATGCTTCCGTTAGCATTTCCTGCTGATTTTCTTGGTTTCTTGCATATAACCAAAGGTTAGCAAGGGCTAGAAGTTACAAGACTTGCTCTACCAAATTTTTAGACTGATAAGATGCTTTTAGCTTAATTATAAAGGAATTAGGAAGTGGTCTTAGAAGAAGTTACGCAGTGTCAGTGCACTTTGAAGTAAATCACAGGTGAGGTTGTCCCAGACTTTAATACTTAAAGTCTTTAGGAGATTGAATGCAACTCTTGGTGAAATCCCCAAATAACTTGATATCCTGAGCTGAGGCAATAATGTTCCCAAAGGCAGTGGGAAGGATGGATGTCTTGGCAAAAATAAACAGATAAATAAAAGTTCTGCCTTCCGTGTTTGTCCACTGTGTCACAGAATCTGAAGGCTGAGGTCTTTGCTGGAGCATAAATGGATCCAACTTTGTTGAAAGCGTGGTGTTGAGTAGGTAACTCTCTCAGCAATGAAAGCAATTATTTCAGTTATTCCGTTGCTAACCGTCATAATATAGCAGTTTTTAATGAGGGATTTGGATCAGACGAACTAAATTAGGTAAAAAATGAGCACGACTGTGTATGAAGGTCTCAGGAAGGACTTACGTTATTAAATAGACTTATTTTAGGATCCGTGCTTCTGAAGCACCGAGTTACATTCTGAGTTACGTCCTGTAACAGTTGTGATGAAAAATCTCCTACCAGTGGGAGCTAAAAGTGCAGTAGTTTTGTGGCTCTTGTGTTGCTTGCAGAATGAAAGAACAGATTATAATGCAATAATTTAAACATGTCTTTGTTTCTTTGCGAAATGTTTCTGCATTGTGATGTAATGATATTTACGAAATTACAGGCTGATACATTTAAAGTATGTATGCGTTTATTTTGATGTGTTATGTCATAATTATCTTGAATTTATCATAGGAATTAAATCAGTAAACTGGCAAAATCCCATACTTTAACATTTCTGGATATATACTACATCTTGAAGTGTTTTGCTGTCTGGCTGCCCCGTTAGGTCCTCTCGCGATAAGTGAAGTTGTGTTGCAGCACTTCAGGTACCTTTCCTGATTGGACTCCCCGAGCCGCTTCTCATCCCACTCCAGCACCGCAATTCTCTTGTAATTTGTTCTTGTTCCAGACAGTTATTAAGAAAATCTAAAGTTAAATATTCAAAATGTCATTGAAGTGCTAATATAAACAGTGAAAAAAAGGGAAAGACTGATTAGTCTAGATCTTTCTTTCAGGTATTAAGGGTCTCTCATATCGCGGTTCTGTGTGTAAGTAGATCTCTGTGCGCTGTGGGCAGTGCCTGTAGGAACCTGCTGTGACCTTCAGAACCTTGTGAGTGGGTGTGATTGTGTGTGCAAGCCAGCCTGCATACCTCTGCTGCACAAACTACCATCGTTTTCCTCTCCTCAAAGACCATCCCAAACTTTACTGTTCGGGTTACTTTAATTCTTGAAGATTTTTTTTTTTTATGGGTATTTTGGGGTCAAAATTTACATAATCACTTGAGAAACACAGTGTACACTGTCCAAATAATCCTGAAAAATTCTTCAGAAGATGATGGTGAGTTGAATTATGCCATGGCCCATTAGCTCTGGAAGCCCTTTAGGGCTGTTTCTGGAGAAGGAGTGGTGTGAAGGAAACTGTTGAGTTGACAATTTAACTCTAGCCATCAGAGGGTTAGCACCCTGTCCTAACTTCCACATGATCGTCACCCTTCAGGTTTGATGCCCATCATCCAAACTTTTCAGGTTTGGAAACCACATGGCTTATTAGAGAAAAATGGGAACTTCCCAACTCACCACCTGTCAGCCCCATGTCCAGCTGCCGTGGGGACCTGCCACCAGCTCCGCTCCAGCTGGGTATGCTGGGTGGGGCCAGGTTGTAGTTGTTTCTGAAGAATTAGTCAAACACACTCAAGTATTTCAAGTATTTCAAGTCCCCTGTATGAAACCATGCCTCCAGTTCTTATCTGAAAGACCTTCTGTTGTTGGTGAGCTGTTTACTTTCTGCACTATTCATGTATGAGAAGATGTTGTGTATAGAATCATGGAATGGTCTGGGTTGGAAGGGACCTTTGAGATCATGGAGTCCAACCATCAGCCCAGCACTGCCCAAATCCCCGTGTCCCTCAGCACCACATCTGCCCGGCTTTGAAACCCCTCCAGGGATGGGGACTCCACCACTGATAAGGCTTGACAGCCCTTTTGGTCAAGAACTGTCTCCCAATCTCCATCTTAAACCTCCCCCATATACGTATCTATTTTTGAAAGGTATGAAATCTGTGGAACTCCACTTCCCCACCTGTCCAGCTGCTCCTCACTTTGCTCCTGGGGCTTCCCACCCAGATCCAGGACATCACCCCACCTCACCCCATGCACCATCGGCACCTCATCAGGAAAGCCCCAGGGGCAGGGTCCACTGGCACGGAGAGCATCCATCTTTTATACAATTTTCTCTGTAGCTGGTGAACTTTGCTTTTCTGCCCACACTCTGGGAGCAAGAGGGGGTCAAAATCTGGGGAGAGGGGAGAAGGTGGTGGGGAGATGTCCCCGTGGTGGAGGAAGGGGTCCGCTCTTCAGAGGTGTGGTGCTTTGTCCGCGTCCGCAGGAGTCTGGGTGAGGAGTAAATACGTTACGAAAGTGGCCTAATTACAGTGAGCAGTTTTCCCCCCTGGCTGGAACAATTGGACTAGAAAATTGTACTAGACTTTTCATTCTGAGACGATTAAATAGCAGAGGAAAAGAGAACAAAATATATCTTTTGTCACAGCTACTTTTTTTAATAGGGTTTTGGTTTGTTTTATTATTTTTTTTTTAGTATAGAGTCTTGCACCTGGCTGGAAATTAATTTAAAATTAATTTAATTAATTATATTTCGTTTGCGACTACTTTTACCTACTTAAACCTTCTTTCTGTTACATTTCTGGTGGTAGGAAGGTGTATGTGTTAAAACACAGTCTGTGGATTAAATTTGGGTAATGGTGGTGATTCGGGGTGCCCCAGGCTGGGTGGTGCGTTGGGCTTGGTGAGCCCATCCCGGGGGAGCGGTGTTATATCCAAATATCTGATTGGGTTTTCGGGTTTTTTTTTTTGTCTCTAACACATTTGTGATTAATTCATACTGATTTTATCGACGAGTGATGGATTTGAAGTAGGTCTGGGTTTGGGAGGTGTGAGGAGCACTTTCTGTGATGCCCATCTCATGGAGTTCTGCGTGAGTGTTTCAAATTAACATGCATTCTTGGATAAATAACAATAAGGTTTAAGTGGTAATGTGAATAATTGACACCTTAGGATTCCTGGCCTTTCTAGCCATAGATAACCAGCACGCCAGAGCAGTTCCACCTCCTGCGTGTTATTTGTTCCTGGGCCCATGGCTTTCTCCTCCCCAGCAGTGGTTCTCCTGGACCCATGGCTGTCTCTCCCCAGCAGTGGTTCTCCTGGACCCATGGCTTTCTCTCCCCAGCAGTGGTTCTCCTGGACCCATTGCCTTCCCCTCCCCAGCAGTGGTTCTCCTGGACCCATGGCTGTCTCTCCCCAGCAGTGGTTCTCCTGGACTCATTGCCTTCTCCTCCCCAGCAGTGGTTCTCCTGGACCCATGGCTGTCTCTCCCCAGCCGTGGTTCATCTTTCCCTCCCTCCCGTCTATTTCAGAATTAATGTTTACTGCAGTGAAGCTGTTCGTGCCCCAGGAACACATTATTCTGTTTATGGAAACAGGAATAACCCTGAGCACCGCGTATGTGTTAGGGACTTAATTCAAATAACTCTTGAAACATCACATTTCCAACGGGCTGTGCTGGTTCCTGCTTTTTAAAATATATGTATTAGATAGATAAGGTGAACAGTGAAGGAGAAGATTTTATCCGACACAATTAATTTTTAATTCAAATATACTTGTGGAATGGCTGTCTGGAAAAGCATAGTTTTCAGTATTTTGGACACATCCAAATACATTTTTCTTTTTTTTTTATAAGAGTAAGAGAGTGAGTGATGAGAAGGAATGCTGCTTTGAAGTGAAAATAGTGCTTGCATAGGGAAGTGGGCTGTAACGTTCAACGTGGTTCAGTGCATGTATCTCTGGTTTGAGGAGATCAGAGCTCATGGAAGAGGGAGATGCCCAGGGAGTCATCCATGGAGACCAATGGTGTTTTGACATTGGATGTATGGATAACTGACCTGTTTGTGACAGCTGCAGCGAATCAGGAGGAGAACCCGCTCTCTCAGTTAGATCACAGCTCTTGATTAAGTGTTTTCGGGATGTGAGGCTTCGAATTGTTAGTGCGTAAACCAAACCCAAGCACCAAACAAACACGGGTGTAAGGCTTCAGGTGTTGGCTTGATGTGAGTGCGTTTGAAATTCCTGTGATTCTTTCTGGGGAGACAGGGGAGAAGCGGGATAAGCTTAGATTGTTAACGTTTTTTGCAAACCTTTTGAATTCTTGGATGGAAGGTAATACGTGGTAAATAGTACAAAGTAGTACTGTTTTTTCATATTCGCAAGTGATGTGCAGTATTTACTGCTGATCAAAGTTGATGTTACCTGGAATACAGTTCCTGCACAAACTGTTTAAAGTCACTGTCTTTGGAGAGTACTTGACACGTTATTCATGAATTAGGAGGAGGTAAATTACAATATCCAAAGCACATCTGCTGGTAAAAAGTTTGGGTGCAGAAGAGCAATACAAATACATTCATAGGAGAATAAAGGAATCTTTTTTCTGGGTTAGAATACTAATTTGTCTGGGTACGTGTGGCATTAAACAATGTACATCTGTACCTGTGTGGTGGCAGAAGCAAGGACGTTCTGTCTTTTCCTTCCTCAGTGATCTTCATCTGAAATCACAGCAGGAATTAGCGCACTGATTATGGAAGGTGTCAACCCTCTTAGGAAGTTGCGGCATCGTGTGCCTGGGTTGGCGCAATCAGTTGATAATAAAGAGCTCCACTCAATTAGCCAAACAAGTGCCGCTGGCAGTACTGCAGTATCATTTTGGCCGGTTTTAATAGGTGATGCCTTCGTAGGGCGGGCTGTGGTTATTAGGAGATAATAAGTCTTGGGAAGGAGCATTGCTGGGAATGTGCTGCTGATTGTTTGGGTTGGTTTGGGGGTTTTTAGGGTGTTGTTTGGTGGGGTCATTTTGGGTTTTTTTGCTTTAATTTTTAATTCATTGTTTTATTCTGGCAGCAGTGTATAATACTTCAAATTAAAAGCTATTTTCTGAAAATATTTACTCCATCTTCCCCCCTGTCCCCAACAGATGAACATGGAGCTTGCCTGTCTCGCAAAGTTTAGAATATTGTCACTGTGAACCTGGTGTTGGGGGGAGCTGGACTTTTGAGCATTCAGTTGTCTTTAGCAAAACGTGGGTGGTTCCTGTAATGGTTCCAAACCCATTTTCACTAGCGAAGAAGTTCTTTAAATAGTACTCACTAAGTGAAGCTGCTAATTTGCATGACAGCTTGATTGAATGTAACCTGGTTCCACACTTAATTTATTTTGAAAGTGTCCAACGTTTCCATTCCATCCCATTAATTTTGAATTAGTGGGCTAGCTTGATTAGATTATTCAAGAAAAAAAAGGTAATTTTATTATCTTAATTGGTGTGAGTTCAAATCCATACTGTAAAGTTGTCTGAAAGTGGTTATAAATAACAAAACTGTTTGCGCCAGCGTAAAGATCTATTGAACCTGTTAGTGTGATGCATAATGAAGTGAAGAATTAGGTCTTTTAATGATCATCTTTAACTTCAGCAGAAGCTGGGTTGCAGATTTGGCTCCGTGTTACGATGTACATTCCTGAGGGTGTCCGTTTGGGGAGAAATGAACCTGAAAAGATAGGACTTACGAGTGCGTTTTACACAGGTCTTCAACGGGACTCGATTTTCAACAGAAAGTGATGTTTCAGCTGCTAGAAGTGCTTTTGGAGCTGTTTTTTAATTGTTTTGGACAATTAATGGTACAGACACAAGTTGGTGTCTTTACGACGCTGTATGCAGAGCCAAAATGGAACATTCCCAGTAAGAAACCAAGGCCAGTATTAGTACGTGTTACCCTGCTGTCGTCTTCATGCCCAGTTTCATGTCAGCAAGCTGATTTTATCTGGGCCTGCTCTGCCTGAAGAGCCATTAACAGAATATTTCAGATTTCTTATGAAAATAGACCAAATAGTTTAAGTTCCATCTGTCCCAAAAGGATGTTTTCACAAGAACAGCCGTGAGCACTTTTCCTAGAAAAAGATGATGTTAGACAAAATTTATTCTGATGACTGGCTAAAATGTGATGGTCATTGTTAGTGTCTCAGCACAAGGACAAATAAGTATTTGTTATAAATTATTCTTTGTTTGTTATAATTTGTTATAATTTATAATTATAATTTGTTATAAATTATTCTTTCAGAGTATTGGGAAAAATAGAGAAGTTTAGGGTAAGGGTTCATGGACAGCCCTGAATACTTCCTTATTTCTTTCCTTAGATATGTACTGAAATTGTTTTAATTATTCATTATTAATTAATTGGAAAGGCTTTTAAAAAAATGACTTTTTAGTAATAGCTCAAAAATACTCCGGGTGCCATGGGAGCTGTGCGTTGTGTTTTTCTGTCAGAAACAGTAACAGTAACAGCAGAATACAAAGGCCAGATGTGCTGTGAGAGGTGATTGATACGTGAATGAATGTTCGATGAGTGTGGGTTCACCTTGCTTCGCTGCTGGAGATTAATTAAGTTTCCTAAATTAGGACCCCAATCTACTGTTTTAGCTGCTTGGAAGAGGAAAAAAAAATAGGAAAAAAAGCAGGAAAAGAAGCAGGAAACACTTTCAGAGGGTCATTTGGGCACCTCAGCTCTGACTGCCAGTGTCTCCTGATGGGTGGGATGGTCTGTACCATTGAAATAAAGTTCTAAAATTAAACTAAACGTCTTTGTTAATTTGTGGCATCTGGGACTGACGATCTGAGCAAGATGAATCAATCCCAAACCCATGAAACCGCTTTGGAGACAATCCTGTCCCCCTGGAGTGATGTCTGGCAGACAGGAGGATCTCGGATCCACTGAGTATCATCTGGGCGAGCAGCTCAATATATTTCGTGGTAACGTTAAACCTGGATGTGTAGAGGAGAGGCAGGAGTTTTGCCAAAAAATAGTTGTCATATTTTTAATGTGATCTGTCTCCTGGGGCTGGCATCGCTGCCTGCGCTGCTCCTGGAGTCTTCTAGACTCGTGAATCCCTGTCCTCTTTTAGTTGTATTTTTTAATTATTAGGGTTTTTTTTTCTCTTTTAAAGGGTCCCATCCCACACTTTGTTGTGCAGGCAGGCTCGGGATCCCCTCGGTTATTCCCTCATTCCTCATCTCTCTGCTCTTGAAAGCTCACCCACCGTCCCCATGAGGATGACCCACAGGCACATTTTTAGTGCCAATTAACATCGGAGATTTCTAAAGTAAAATCTCTGTTTTATCTTCCACAATCTCTTTGTAGACACCTGCCCAGGAACCTTGAGCTTTACATTTTTTTACTAAAGACCATGTGTCTTTCATTTCCGCTGTCACCAAGAGGTGTCTTCTCAGCTGACCCTCCTGCTGGTAGCCCTCTCGGGGATCTCCTGCCCATGCTCCCACTAAACCTTGCTGCTCCTTTCCCTGTAACATCCCTGTGAAATGAAAACTCATCTTTGAGCTTTTTCATCTTGATTAATGAGTTATTTTTCCTTCTGATCTTAAGCAACACCATCTTGCGTTTTGACATTCTTCAGACCTTTGTGACTGATATTTTTTCAGACCACCTTCTCGGTATCCTCCTTCCTCTGGTTCCAGTTTCTCCATCTCATCAGGAGTAATGTATTTGTCTGAAGATTCAGGTTATTGGGGTAGCAATAACCAGCCATGGAAATGAATGTCTTTAATTTTGCCGCTGCCCTGGATGTGACAGTGACAGAGACAGCTGTTGCCTGGGCTGGGGAGCAGAGTGCTCCATAGGTCTTCATTCCCAGCCCCTTACGGATCGGAAAACAATGAAGACAGAGAGGAGAACATTTTACATTTGAATGAGAGGGCCCAGACAGGTGACACTAAATATACCTCTAAAAGATAATTTATTTCCTAAATCACTTTCACTTCTGAATTTGAATAGTTGTTATGGGTGAGAACGACCGGCATTTAATCAGGGAGTGAGTGAGGGCTGGAGAGAATAGTCTGGGCGTGCTGGTAAATATTTATCTGTGATAGATGTGCAGGGGCCGGGGGTAGAATCCAGCACTCGCCGGGGCTGAATCCATCTCGTGATGTAATTTGCAATTTCCAAATTTATGAATATATGTATGAAGGGCTGAGTACAGGCTCTGCTGCGAATACCAGCAGTTGAAGGTCATGCCATATTTCATCGGAAAGCTAATTTTCCTGGTGGATATAATAGGGCTGCACATTTGATCTTTGTGTAATGATTACCGGAGCATTTTAACAGTCTATTACGGTGTAAATAAAGGTAAGTATGTAAATATTTTTTCTCACACTTGATGAAGTGAGCGCTGTTTCTGTTCTGTACCTGGGAGCAGAAGCTGGAGCTGGTCCCATGATGCTCATGTCGGTGTCCCCATCACAAAGGGACACACTTGTGCTGGGAAGAAACAGCAAATTGCCCGTCTTTGCTCCTTCGTTAACATTTTTCAGTAACTTCTCTGCTTTTGGAAAGAAGGGGAGTCACTAAATGCCCTCTGAGGCAGATGTTGTGCACCTCCCGATGAAGGGTGACCATCTCTGAGCCAGCACATCTGGGTGCTTTGAACCTTGGCGTGCTCCAGGGCTTGGGTGAGAAGGTCCCCAGTCTCAGGTCCATAGCTGCTGTTCCATAGCAATACACAATCTAAAATGTTTCCATGGAAAAAAACAACAGGTTCAAGTAGTTCAAACCAGTTCAATAAATATATATATATCTATTTGCATTCTTTTGTGAGGAAGGAACTATGTGCAATCTATCACAATCTTTTGAGATTTGCCTGAAAGGCTCCATGTTTGATTTAGTGCTATAAAAAGTCTTGTTTCTTAAAAAAAACCAAAACCCAAGGCAAGCTGCAAGTTGGGTATGGCTGTCTTCATAGAATCACAGAATGGTTGGAGTTGGAAGAGGCCTTCAGGATCATCCAGTTCCAACCCCCCTGCCCTGGGCAGGGACACCTCCCACCAGCCCAGGTTTCTCCAAGGCCCATCCAGCCTGGTCTTGAACCCCTCCAGGGATGGGGTATCTTAAGTAGATTAAGACCCTGGTTAATTAACAGACCTGAGAAGTGCCATCAATGTGGTACTTAACCCCACTGTGGGTGGGGAGGGTTCTTCTGGTGGAATCCTTCAGTCGTGAGCAGCGGGGGCAGCTCTGTTTGGTGTTTGCATGAGCATTTTGAAATCTGAGATAAAATTGTTGATGATAAAATTTGAAAATGACAGGGTGCTGGGTGGAATAAGAGATAACACAGAGGAAATCTCCTCAAAGGGAGCATCTCTGTTCTAAAACCAGAGTTTGTGTTGGGTCCTAATGTAAAGCCATGGCAAACCCCCACAAACAGCATCCAGAGTTGGACACGTGTGGGGTAATGAGTAGGAATACAGATGCCTTGCTGAGACAGGCAGTAAAACACGATGTGCAGTGCTCGTGCTGCTTCCTCAAAGATGCTGAAATAACAAAAAGATGGCAGAAGAGAGAGAAAAGTATTACACGGGAAATAAAAAATATTTGTTCAGGGAGAAGCTTTTAAAGAACTTGGTCTAATTGGCTTAGGAGAATAGAAATAGGCAAGCTCATTGTGTTGAAGAATGTTTGTATGCCAAAAAACCTCAGAAAATTCAAGCTTGGCAAAAAAAACCCCTCTGTAGTGGAAACTAATGACTAAAAGCTGAAACTGAACAGTTCCAACATAAATGCAAAGCCAGTGTTTCACAGGCAATCAGGCTCCATACTGGACTGGGCTACCAAAGAAACAGAGGTCTTCTTACCTCCTGTGGCTGGTTACCTCTCCAGAAGATGCCTGTAGGCTCTTTGTTGAGCTGAACCACCTCAGGAAGGTGGTGCTTTCCCTGGCTGTAGCTGTGGGGGATAGTCCTTGTTACCCAGGCTAGTGGGTGTTGTGGTTGGAGAAAACCCATAATGATTTATTGTCATTCAGACAATTATTCCATCACCCGATGACCCCTCCCCACCCAGGAAAGGGGAACGCAAAGAAACACGAGGGTTGAACTGTAAATAGATTTAATAGAATGAGATTAAATAATTGACAATAATACTAAAGAACCAGTATTATCCCGACACTGATAGAAGATTTACAAGATTCAGCCAACTCTCTCGGCAGGAGCTGTGCACTCCCCGCATATTTAAATGAATTCAGGTGCAATTAAGGTAATAATTAATAAATTAATTAATAAAGGTGCAATTTTCCCAGCATAAGAAGAAAAGTTAGTGCTGGGCCTCTCAGCCCGGGACAGCGGGTTAGGAGGGGGTGAGGTCTTCCCTTCACCCCCAGCTCCCCTGGGCATCTCTCCGAGCAGACAACTGACATCTGAACATATCCCTTTTCTAAACCTTTCTTGTTCAGAGCATGTCTGAGCGTCTCTGCAAAATTAATCCAGTTCTTTAAGATATGTGAAATTAATATTTAATGTCAAAAAACTAATTCCTGGAATGATCCACACAGAATCCTCTGTATGTAGGGACAGGGTTGAGACTGTTTTAGTGCAGGTCGCAAGCGTGGGAAAAAGCGCAAAACACGTTCAAGAGATCCTTGACTTTTGCCTTGTCGTTGTCACATCTGTGGCACAGATTTGCAATAAGCAACTGCACTGATTTGAGCAGTGGGGGGAGGCAACTTGTAAACTAAAAGCTTTCCTCTGCCTTTCCCCTCCCCACAGTTATTCAGCCACCAGTGGTGCTCAATGGAGTTCCATCCAGCTGGTGGCCGGTCACAAGTGGAGCTCCTCAGGGCTCAGTGTTGGGACCATTACTGTTTAACATCTTTATTGGTGATCTTATAAGGATCATCAATAAAGGACGTCAATAAATAATGTGATAAGGACATAGAGTGCATCACCAGTGAGTGTCCAGGTGACACCAAGTTAAGCAGGAGTGTTGATCTGCATGAGGACAGGAAGGCTGTGCAGAGAGGCTTGGACAGATTGGATGGATGGGCCAATGTTAACAGCATGAACTTCAACAAGGCCAAGTGCCAGGTCCTGATGGTTGGACTTGGTGATCCTAGGGTCTTTTCCGACCTGAATGATTCCATGATGATTCTGATTTATTCACGTGTCCTCTGCTCACAAACCCATAAATCTTTTATCTAGGTAAGCAGTTCAATTTATCTTTAATAGTCAATTTTATCGTTATGCTGTGGGAGCTCCATGCCGGATCCCTTTCCAGCTCTTCATCTTCCAGAGAGGGAGCCCTTGGCTCCTGCAGGAGAAGTAGCTGCATCTTCTCCCCACCCAACACACAGCGCTGGCTCACTCGGTGCCCGTGTGCCCCGTGTCACCATCGAGGTGGGCACAGAGGGGGCAGGATTGAAGCTTTCCACCTCTTTTCAGAATGAATGCTATTGCTGAAAGTTTTTTGGGAAGTTTCGGCTCATGCAGCAGGCAGTCTGCGGAGGCAGCGATAAATCACAGTGTGGATCCTGACAAGCAGCACCGGGGCGTTTCGAGGGCGATGCAGATCTGCCTGCCTTGCCGTTCCTGGCGTCACCCAGGCTTAATGAAGATATCCTATAATCTTGAGGATCCAATTTCCTAACTGTCACTGTTAATGTAATCTCGATAGAAGTAAAACTCCGGGTTTGACGTTAGCGCAGACATAGACAGAATCCATTTCAGGTGAGCAGAAAAATTCAGCCTGTGAGGTACCTGTGACTGTCACAGGTGAAAATATTTGCTAATGAAGTGTGTATTGCTCTTAGACAGGTAGAGAACTCCCTCAGTCTCTTAATTCACTTTGAATAATTCATTAGCCAGCACTCTTCACCCATGGCAGTCATAGGTAAATCCCATACTGGAGCTGCTAATTAAAGTTGCGAGATGAAGGCAAGCTACTAACGAGATGCTAGACAAGTCCTCCAACAATACAGAGGTAATTTTAAGCACATAAAGTTTTATTGTTGGTTTTCACACGAGGGTAAGGAAATGCTGAAGAATTTACGCTTGTTAAGTAATTAGAAATATGTGTGGATGTGGATGCGAGGCCGAGCGAGGGGAGCAGGGACCAGCGGGTGGAGATGGGGCCTCAGGGATCACATCATTCAACATGTTGATATGAAAAAGTATTGAATATTTCACAGCTAGCTTTTTTAGGTAAAATATGACCCGTGTCTGCTTAACGAAGGCTTGTGAGCTGTGTGAGGAGCTGTACACGTGCTGTTGCCAGGTGGAACTAAATAGTGAACTTATGGAGGGAAACTGCTTAGATAGTTTGGATAACAGAGGATAATATTTCCTTTTGTTTCTTCTGCAATGTGAAATTTAGAAGTTTCCAAAGGAATGTTTGTTGATGAGGCCAGAAGATCTCATCTACAGGAGAGCTGGGGAGGGACTCTCGGTCAGGGAGTGGAGTGACAAGACAAGGGGGAATGGTTTTAAATTGAAGAAGGGAGATTTAGATGGGATATTGGGAAGAACTTCTTGGCTATGAGGGTGGTGAGGCACTGGAAGAGGTTGCCCAGAGAAACTGTGGCTGCCCCATCCCTGGAGGGGTTCAAGGCCAGGCTGGATGGGGCTTGGAGCAACCTGGTGTGGTGGGAGGTGTCCCTGCCCAGGGCAGGGGGTTGGAACTCCATAGTCTTGAAAGTCCCTTTCAACTCTGACCATTCCATGATTCTATGCTGAAATGTTTTGTTGCACTTCAATCTGACTTAGGCTTTGAAGAGGATGAAATGTGTCTGTGTGCTTCAGTGGGGCCGCTGCTTCAGAGCAATCATTATATGTAAAGTGCTTGATATACGGGGAAGGGAGGAACAGTGAAAGGTTTATGGGTGTTTGATGCTGCATGTTCTCCCAAGGAAGGATGAGAGCTGGTGGGAAGCAGCCTCCGGGAGAATTCCTCTCCAGATACAGCTCCCAGCAGAGCAGCTCAGCCTCCCCTCATCCAGGTCCAGTGGGGGATGATTCCTTACTGCATCCTGGTGGAAGAACCACTAGTTTTCTCCTCTTAATGAAGAGGTTGATGGAGTCCTGGTGGATGAGGGGTATTACTCTTGTTTTAATTCCTCTAGATTGATTGCTTTCCTAAAGTAGTGTTTAGAAGAGGTGTAAACTCCTCTCCTTCTCACTCTACAGCTTCACACACACACCACCCCCTCTGTTTAAACGATGTCTCATCCGCTGAACCCCAGTATTAATGTCTAGTTCCACTTTGGTCTCATTAATTATGTAGTTAATTCAGAGTGCAGTGGCTCTGAATGGCCCAGGCTGGCTCTAGCCCTACCCATCACTTTTAAAAATCGTTTGTAAGTCTCCAGTTTCAGCCCCGGCAGGCAGGGCTGGGGGCAGCAAACAGGGGAAGGGTTTCGTGCAGCAGCTTATTTCCCGGGGAAATGAGGAAACATTAGCATGGCACCTTTGTAATAAAGTACATTGAATTGTAAATGAAAACCACGTAGCCGTGATTTAAAATGCAAGCAGCTCCTGCAAATCAATATATGGCTATATAAAAAGGGTTCAAAATGATAATACAAATTAATCCTAGGGAGAAATATTCATGGTAGTCGTGATACGCTGATTTCTGCCAGTCACAGCTTGATTGCATTTACAGTTAGGTTTGTGGTACTCTTGATAAACCCGTGATTGGAAGATAATGCTCACATTTCAACCGAGTACATCTTGGAAAAAACCTTAAAACCATGAAATTCAGTCCACCCCATGCCTTGCCTCTGCTCAGTTCCAGGTTGGAGGGTGGGTCTTTGTGGGCTTGGCCCCGCAGTGGTTTTGCCCTTGAGCAGCTCACGTCAGCAAATCGATTCCCATCCTGGGGTGGGCTGGACCTCCAGCGTGGTCTCCCCCAGGGCTTTTAGCCTCCTTTGACCTCAGCAATCCATAAGCCTCTGCTTCAGTTTCCCAGCAGTATATTAAAAAATAATTGAGTCAATAGCTGGAGCTGTGGCTGGGAAGCAGGGCAGGCTCCCCCGGCAGCATCCCAGGCTGGGCAGCATCCTGCTCTGGATGTGGGTACCAAAGGGCTTGGGGGGCAGCTGCAGGAGCACTGTGGGTTTCTGTCTCCAGAGCTACACAAGGGATTTTTCACTGATACCATTGAATCATGGAATGGTTTGGGTGGGAAGGGACCTTAAAGCCCCCTCAGTGCCACCCCCCGCCCCGGGCAGGGACACCTCCCACCAGCTCAGGTTGCTCCAAGCCCCATCCAGCCTGGCCTTGAACCCCTCCAGGGATGGGGCAGCCACAGCTTCTCTGGGCAACCTGTTCCAGGCTCTCACCACCCTCACACCAAAGAAGTTCTTCCCCACATCTCATCTCAATCTCCCCTCTTCCAGTGTCAAACCCTTCCCCCTCATCCTGTGGCTCCCCTCCCTGATCCAGAGTCCCTCCCCAGCTTTCCTGGAGCCCCTTGAGGGACTGGAAGGGGCTGGAAGGTCTACCTGGAGCCTCCTCCAGGTTGAACCCCCCAACTCTCTCAGCCTGTCCTCCCAGCAGAGGGGCTGCAGCCCTCCTAGCATCTCCAGGATGGAGATGGATCTCTGCTCCTTCTCCAACAGCTCCATTTCTCTGTGCTGAGGACTCCAGAGCTGNTCCCCACATCTCATCTCGATCTCCCCTCTTCCAGTGTCAAACCCTTCCCCAGCTTTTCTAGGGCTCCCCTCCCTGATCCAGAGTCCCTCCCCAGCTTTCCTGGAGCCCCTTGAGGGACTGGAAGGGGCTTCTCTTCTCCAGGCTGAACCCCCCAGCTCTTTCAGCCTGTCCTCCCAGCAGAGGGGCTGCAGCCCTCCTAGCATCTCCAGGATGGAGATGGATCTCTGCTCCTTCTCCAACAGCTCCATTTCTCTGTGCTGAGGACTCCAGAGCTGGAGACAGTGCTCCAGGTGGGATCTCACGGGGTTGGAGCAGAGGGGCAGGTACCCTGTGATGACAGTTTGTTTTCCTGGGGTTGATGGGAGCTGAAACTTGGTCAGAGAGCTCCAAAATGTCTTGCAGAGACCAGAGGGATGGCAGGTTCCCTCCTTCCCTGTGCCGAAATACAGGGAGGCAGCATTTTGACGTGCAGGTAATTGATGAGGCTGTCTCGGCCGTCTGGAAGAAGCAGAGCTGCTTATTTTAGTCAGACGGTTGCATTAAATTGTCATCCCTAAGAGCCCTTTGAGGACTATCTTTGAGGATGTGCTATCATTCCCGTTTCTCCTTGGCCCCGGCTGGCTTGGTTCATGATCTGCTGCTCTCGTGGATGAGAAGGGATGGATCTCTGCCCCAGGGATCCCACCAAGAAACAGCTTGCCTGAAACATCTGAAATTATCCGAAATCTGAAAATAGCTGAAATTACAACCTTCGACAGTCTGCCTTGTGCTTTCTAGGGGCTGAGGCTCTCCTGTTTTTCCCCTTACCTAGAAAAGGAGGATTTCTGCTGGTACTGGTGCATCAAGGGGTTTCCCTCACCTTCCTTGGGATGACATCCAGGAGGGGCAGTGCTTTCCCCAGGTGCATGTTTTTGGTTTTCCCCAAACCAGCATTATTTATGGCAGAAGCAGCAGCTTTTGGCTCCCCTGCCGCGGGCTGGGGATGCTGTGGGAGCGCTGAGAGAGACCCCAGCCCCACAGCCCTTCCCACCATGAAGATCCGCTCCTGCCAGCGCTCCATGGGCACGGGAACATCTTCAGGAGTCAGTCTTTAGGATTTCTAAATTACCTTTAAGGTGCAGAATAGGTTTCAAACAACAGAATTCCTTCTTTTTCTTTTTCAATATATGTTTTGGTATGTAACTGAATTTCACAGCACCCTGAAGTGACTTCTGAACCCAGGCTTCTGTGAAACATGCATCTGCTCCAGGAGCTCCCCAGGCCTCAGCCTCTGGGGGATGTTTTATATCTTTTTTGTCACATCCTTCTTTAGTTTACATCCTACTGTGCCCTACCTCTAGACCTGTGCTAAGATGCTTTCCCATCCGTGTGTGTCTGGAGGGTGTTGTGGTGTTGGGCTTTCTTCTCCAGGTCAGTGTGTGGGTGGGGGAGATGGTGGCTGTCCCCAACTCCTTGGCCACAGGCGGTGGTGACCGGGGCCGGGGGGGGTTCAGCATCCCTAAAGGAAGGCTGGGGAACGGCTTCCCACATGCTAGTGGTTTTAAAAATATGGAATTCTCGTCTTCTCCTTCTCTTTCTGTTCTTCTGCTTCTTAATGTGAGGGGGTTTGTTTTGTTGATTCATAGGTTATCTAAATATGAATGGGTTCCCATCAATCAGCACCGCTGGTACCACAAAATGAATATAAATGTTGTGTTCGGTACTTTTCAGAAAGAAGGAACGTGTGTCTGAAATGTAAATCCGCTTTCTGCAGCCTTTTCTCATGGTGCCTTGAAGCCTCACTCTTTAGGTTGGGTTGTTTTGTTGTGTTTTCTTTTTTTTTAAAAACGTTAATCAATTATTTTGCTCTAGGCTTCTAAATGGGTTTGCAAGAATTTCTGTTATCTTTGGCATTATGTTAATTTCCAGCAGTTGGTAACAATCAAGTATTATCCAGAGCATAAAAGTTCCAAATGAGGACTCTGTGCTCCTTCCTTCAGATGGATGTTGGGAATGCACACAGTCTGTTAGCAGTTGCTGTTTATTCGGTGGCCAGGCTTTAAATTGCACATGGCAATTACTCAGTGTTCCTCGTGCTAACGCATTCCCCAGCACTGAGGGAAAATTATGGGGCACTCTTGGTAGTTTTAGAAAATGAACTGAAGGCAGATCCAGTAGCGTTGTGCAGCGTGCTGGGACTCGGGGGAGAAAAACAGCCCTCACGCTGGGCCACGTACACCCCAAAAATGCATGCTGATTGGCAGCAGCTGCCCTTGGCATTAAGGTATCGAAAAGGCAAAATTAAAAGTTTCCCACGACTCCTAGTTGTAAAACCAGAAAAAAAATGGGATGGAGCCCCTCTGCTGTGAGGACAGGCTGAGAGAGCTGGGGCTGTTCAGCCTGGAGAAGAGAAGGCTGCGGGGAGACCTTGGAGCAGCCTTCCAGGATCTGAAGGGAGCTCCAGGAGAGCTGGGGAGGGACTCTTGGTCAGGGGGTGGAGGGACAGGACAAGGGGGAACAGTTTTAAATTGGAAGAGAGGAGATTTAGATTGGATATTAGGAAGAAATTCTTTGGTGTGAGGGTGGTGAGACCTTGAAAGAGGTTGCCCANCCTCACCCTCCTTGAGCCTAAAACCATTCCCCTACAAATCAAAACCTCTTACTGAAAAGGAAAAAAACCAAATCCTAATTTGACTTTGGCCCAAAGTCCCCTCAGATTTCCCCCCTCTGCCATGGTATCCATGGGAGATTTGCCTTGGGGATGGGTTGTGCCCCTTAGGAACCCCCCATCTTCATCGGGGGGTCACACATGTGCCTTGGACCCTGCTGTGGTGAAGGTTTTCCTGGGCAAGAGCATGGCTTTGCTCTCACAGAGGCAGTGCCATGTCCTGATGTGCCAGCAGAGCTGCCGGAGAACCATCTCCCCGCAGCAGCTTGTTGATTTTTTTTGCATGTATTTACAAATATTTGTATTTAAACTCTCTCATTAGAACTAATGGCAAGTAATGCGCACAGGGAATCATGAGCAGATAACATGGCCATTGCATCTTGCATTTAAAATTATTTAAGTCAGTACTCCTGACAAATAAAGCAGCTGACCTTTTCTGGCCTTTTATTAAAAAGGCTGATTGGTGTTAGTAATTAAAGTAAGGCACACTCAACGTAATGCGTCTTCAAAGTATCCTTCTGTAATTTGTCTTTTCTTGCCTCATTTGAAAACCTCTCTTGCTTTTTTTGAGTTTGCCTTTGTAAGGGTTCTGCATAACTGAGATATTCTACTGCTTAGCGAATTGATGGGTAATTTCCTAACCTTATCCATAAGATTTCTCAGAGGTGTGTGTGCTTCTGTGCAGCGTGAAGAATCCACTTTGTCCCAGCACTTCAGTCACTTTAGAAAAGTTTCTTCCCCGGATGTTGATGGAGATAAAAGTGACCCTAGATGGACATCTAGAAGTGCAGGAGCTGAGACACTGGCCTTCCATTGCTGTGGGAAGAAGGGTGTTTCCAGCTCTTTTGAGCAGTCCCTCCTCCCCAGGACACTGGGCAGGTGGGTGATAGTGCTGCAGAAATCCCTGGTTCAAAGAAAAGGAGGATAAAATAAGCGGTGTGCAGGGTGGGACAAGGAGCTGTAGAGCTGATCCTGTCCCTTCAAGGGTGTTTGCTCATTACAGGTACAAAGTTGTACCGTGTTTTGAATCAAATCAGCAGTTTGGAAATCTGGAGTGCTTTGACTTCCACTTCCGAAAGATGGAAAGTCACGGTCATGACTTTGCTCTTACCGTGTTTGTATTTCACAATGGATGTAAACTTCTTTTTCCCATTTAGTAACTTAAACCATTGCAGGTAAAGGAATCATCGATGCACACTGCTTTTCCTGATTGTCCAGTGGTGCTCGTGTTGTAAACCAAATGCACTTAGATGTGTCTGTGTTCGTGAAGTAATTAATTTCTCTCGTAGGCTTGTGGCAGTGTTATAAAATCAGAATTCCAGAATCAAAGTCTTCTGTCTTTCTGAAGTTTAAGATGGTGAAATCTTGGTACCGTAGAAATCAGAAGGGACAGGATTCTGACATCTGATTTTTTTAAGCCTTGGAAGTCTTTGTTACTTAGATTAGACACCCGTGGTCTTTTAGTCTTCAAAGAACAAGGAAATAAAAGTTTTTCCCTCCTCCTTGTCATCCTCACTGCCAGTGTACAAAAGCAGTATAATGCATGTGCAGTGTACAAAAAAACATGCCAAACTTTTTCCTGCCTTCTTCAAGGGAAAAAAACCCCAACAAATAATAAAATGATATGGCATCAATGCAGACCAGTAATTTTCTTCACCTATGAAAGAACCGACTCTTTCTTGTGGCTGTCTGAAATTTCTGCTTCGACAGCTTTCCCTGCCCTGATGCTCGGGACGGCGATGCTGGAACCGTCTGTCACTTGGTGGCTGCTGCAGCTGGGGTGCTTTTCCTGGGAATTTTCATAGAATCATGGAATGGTTGGAGTTGGAAGGGACCTCAAAGATCATGCAGTGCCACCCCCTGCCCTGGGCAGGGACACCTCCCACCACACCAGGTTGCTCCAAGCCCCATCCAGCCTGGCCTTGAACCCCTCCAGGGATGGGGCAGCCACAGCTTCTCTGGGCAGCCTGGGCCAGGCTCTCACCACTGATTCCCCCCATGGTGGACAGGAGATGCCATGTGTCTGCCAGCCTGTCTGACCAGCTCTGGACTCCTTGAGTGACCAGGGTCAGAGCACCAGCCCTGACTCGGGCTCTTTAGGGCTGCTCAAGTGCTCTGTCCTTCACAGGGCTGATTCCCAGGGCTTCCTCCATTCTCTCCTTTCTGCCTTCACTTTCAGGTAGAAATAAGTCTGTTACGGGCATTGGTTGAGTCCATGTGAATGGGAGGTCGGACCAGATGGCCTTCAGAGGACCTTCCAACCTAAATTATTCAACAGTTTTAATCCATACAGCTTTCTTTTCTGCCAAACTCCGGCAATTCAATTTAATTTTCATGCAGTAGATGCACTGTCATTATGATGATGATGATGATGATGATGATGATGATGACTATTAGAGGTATGAATTCATGTTCCCATTTCATGCTGATGCCCAAGCTTGTTTAGGGTTGGTCACAACATCTGTAACACGCTTAATCAACTGAGATTTGATGTTGTTGCTGCCCTTGGTTCAGTGTTAAAAGTCCCAGTGCTTTTCCCCAAGGAGTGTCCAGAGGAGGCAGTTGCCCACCTGGGAGAAGCTGGAGAGCTCCAGCTGGTCTCAGCAGAGCTGGGCTATGCTTCTCAGAGTTACTGCCAGTGGAAACAGGAGGCAAGTCAGGAATGGGAAGAAACTGCAGTCAAAAGAGAGCCATGAATTCTTGAGGAGGCTGCAGGAGTGCGGCTGTGAGGAGCTCTCGGAGGGCTGGCACCTCCTTCAGTGATGCAGCACGGTTGGGATTCATTTTGGACAGGAAACCAGATCTCTGAGTTACCTTTTGTGTTATTTCTGGTGAGTTTTCCCTCATTCATTAGTATGAAAACAGCACATGGTGAGCACCTTGTGTTAAGGGGGGCTTTCAGGAAGTTCAGGTTGATTTTTATAGCCGTGGATCTCGCTGACTTTCTGTGGTCCTTTCTGTGGTGGGCAGACTTTAAGTTATTTCACGTGGAGGCAGATGCCTGAGGAACTTTCCTGCCTTGTTGCAGTGAGAATTAAGTCAGTGCAGCTGAGTTGCCAATTCTTAAATTCCCTGTTTGTCTTTAGGCCCCTCAGGTGTCGTTTTTAATCTCACCCTTCACACGCTCTTCGCAACAAAGGTTTTCATCAGCGCGACTGGCTCTCCTCTTGCTTAAAACTTACTGAAATCTGTTCCTGTTTTCCTTGCCACCTGAAATTTCCATTTCCTTCATAGAAATGATGGCAGCAAGCGCTGGGAATGTAAATGAAAGTTTTGACTTATATCAGAATTAAAGAGAATAGTTTCAGCAGATCCTTATCACCCAGGCTGCAAAGCAGACTCTTTTGCATTGTGTGGCGTTAGTGAATCTGCGCGCCTGACTCTCTGTTTGCTTGGATTGATTTCTCAAGCAGTGCTTGCAACTCTGAAGCTTGGTGCCTTTTTATTTCAGTTCATAGCTCCTGGCATGCACATCAACGTCCACCAAGGACCTTGCTCTGTCTAAGGTGATGGCACTGGATGAGGAACTTCAGTTGAATAAATACTGAGAGCAGCCTCTAAGGCAACTTGGTATAGCTTCCCCGACGACAATGAAACGATGGCAATTTGGGTGATTTAGAGGGAGGATGAGTCTAAAACGTCTGAAAACGGCACAGTTTTATTACTGCCTGTTAATATTCTCACCTAGAAACAAGGTCTTTGTGCACTGGCTCAGCTTCAATAGCAATTGGGTCCAAATCTTCGTTGGAGATAATACCATGTGGCTTTGAGAGAATCTGAGACTGGTTTGGCTGGAAATGCTTTAGAAATCAAGTTGCTTCTCTCGTCCTATGAACCATATCGTCCACTTCTTTCTCATCTTCAAAAGACACATTTGATATTAAAATAAAACATAGTGGAGTTAAAATTTTCACACCTTTCTCAATACTGCATGTTGGAGCGCCTAATTTTTAGGCAGTTCAGTCCTGATGATGTGATTGTGAAATTTATCACGGACCACCAGATACTTGTTTGTGCTTCTTGACTGAATCTGGAGAAGATTTTATTTTTGTTTTAATAATTTCGGTTCTTTGTTAGATTTCTAAGTTCGTCAAATAATGAAGGTCCCTGAGGAGTTTTGGGCACTTCCTTGAAATCAGATCTCCGCTTTAAAACGCTGCCGTTCTCTTGGACCCCCTGTCTTTGTGCAGCCTCTCCCATGGGTGGGAGTGCCCGGAATTCTCTCAGACCCCCTGCCTTTGTGCAGCATCTCCCGTGGGTGTGGGTGCCCGGGGTGGAAGGGGCTGTTGTGGGGACTCTCCGTCTGTGACTCATGGGGTGGGAACGCTGAGCATTCCTGCCGTGCGAGCGGCACTCCTCCCCACATGGAATTTGGTCAGGAAAAGAAAATGTCACGTTTCAGCGTAGCACAAAGGCTGCATTGACTGCCATTTACAAAACAGTTCAGAAATTACTAGCAACTGTTAATTTTGGGTGAGTAGCAGTACTTGTGCAGCCTTCTGCACCCCAGGGAAACAAATCCCTCAATAAATGCTTGAGCACGGGGTTTTCTCAGTGAAGGCTTCCCGTAAGTATTTGATGAGATCCTGCATTTGTTTTCTTCTTTATTTTCCCCACTCAGGCACAGATAGTTATGATGAAGAGAGGGAGGAGAGCAAGAGACAGCGAGACTATTAATGAGAAAACAGATTTACTTCTGTAGCTTTTGCAGAAATGACAACAGAAACCATCAGGGCAGGGCTGAAGTGGGACCAGCTCCCACTGGGGCAAGGGCATGAGGAAGACCAAGCCTTGGGAGGAGTAGCTGAGGGAGCTGGGGGGGTTCAGCTGGAGAAGAGGAGGCTGAAGGGAGACCTTCTCACTCTCTACAACTCCCTGAAAGGAGGGGGTAACAAAAGGGGGTCAGTGTCTTCTCCCAGGGAACAAGCCATGGGACAAGAGGAAACGGCCTCAAGTTGCCCCACGGAAGGTTTAGGATGGAGATTGGGAACAATTCCTTCATGGAAAGGGCTGTCAAGCCTTGGAATGGGCTGCCCAGGGCAGTGGTGGAGTCCCCATCCCTGGAGGGGTTTCAAAGCCGGGCAGATGTGGTGCTGAGGGACACGGGTCAGTGGGTTTGGGCAGCGCTGGGCTGATGGTTGGACTCCATGATCTGAAAGATCCCTTCCAACCAAGACAGTTCTATGGTTCTATGAAAGATAGAATATGCCCAAGACAAGGTCTATCTTCACTGGCACTGCAGTCAGTGAGGCTGCAGGAGCTTAAGAGGCAGCAATATGCTTCCATAGCTGGGTTTTATTTGCAGAAAGCACAAAGACATGTGTACATGGCACCAGGGCACACCATCCTTTTCCTGGGCGGAAATCTGGATAGTTTTCACCAAGTCCATCCGATCCAGAATTGAGGAAAAAACCCAAAACCATGCAGTAATGCACACTGCCTTCTGCAAGGCATGTGTGGTGGTGCTTGGAGCATGAAGCACTGTTTTTCCTGGTTGTAGGAAATTGTGGTTTTCCTCCCCGCATCCTTGCTCGCTGCCTCCTCTGACTCTTCTGTCTTTTCCTCCCCGTCAGTCGGTGTTCGCAGCGCGTGTGAATTCAGATGGTGAAACATGCTGCCAGACTGCCACGGCTTTGTCTTTTTTCAGCTGGCTGGGAGAGGAGCATGCTCAGGAAGGGTTTATCCTAAGAGCCAATTTTTAAAGTAGTTTTTGACTTTCATCCCTCTGATCCTTTTGGACTCGAGGCATTGCCTGATAGCAGGGTGCTGGTGGGAGCGTCGTGCGTGGGCAAGGTGCCGTCCAAAAGCCTTCTCTCCGTGTCCACACAAGGCTTTTTTTCACTCTGTTGCATCTTCTCCCTTTTCTTCATGAGCACGATGAGTGTATTCTTGGCTGTGAGGGTGGTGAGGCCCTGCAACAGGTTACCCAGAGAAGCTGTGGCTGCCCCATCCCTGGAGGGGTTCAAGGCCAGGCTGGATGGGGCTTGGAGCAACCTGGTGTGGTGGGAGGTGGAACTGGATGATTTTTGAGGTCCCTTCCTACCCAAACCATTCTATGATTCTGTTTCCCAGAGTTTTTCTATCAACGTCGTTTGGATCCATTTTCCTTTCCTGACCATCAGTTTTATTTTTCATCCCTCCTACTTCAATCCAGGTTTTCACTTGTTGCCTAATCATTGTTAAGGGGCAACAACCAAAATATTTTGTGTTACCTTCCGCCTCTCAGCATGAGCTCTCTTTAGCTGTGGAGCATTACATAAAAAATAAGTTTGTAATTGGGTGTCTTTGCTTTGCACGAGCCATTTTTTCCTCTTAACAAGATTTGCTCTGCAGATGTTCGGTATTTTTAGATCCTTTCTGGTTAAGCTGGTGATGTTGTCATGTAGTAACCTCTGGATACCAGAGCCAGATGCTTCCTGTGGCATCACTTAGGCAGCCAAGATGAAGGGCAGAAATTTACAATCTCATTTTTCAGTATTAGCACGTGTTTTAACTCTCTGAAGTTGAGTCATCTTGGGTCAGCATTTCTTTATTGGCCTGGGGCTGTGAATTTCCGTAACCAGCAGTAGAACTAAGGCCGCTGGGAGTGTGGATGGGCAGGCTGGGGTGGGATGCAGGTGGAGGTGCCCTAAGGACCTGTAGAAGAAACCTCTGAGATTTGGGTTCCTTGTGCTGAAGAAAATATAAATGGATGCTAAAGCTGAGTCCTGCTGCCAGGAGGTTTGTGCTGGAGAGAAGAATTGGGAATGCTGGCAGAGAGGAGAGGGGAACGGGGAGGTGACAGGGGTGAGCTGATTGCTGGCAGTGATGAGTAGGTGATGGGAGCAGAAGCCCTGAGCAGGGATGATGGCAGAGGGCAGGGGGTGATGGAGGAGAGCAGCGTGGGTGGGTGGGGGGCAGCCACACGGGGCTGGGCTGAGCAGCCCCCTCTGGGTGGCTGAGGAAGGTGGCCTCGGGGCTTGGATGTCCCTTCTTCTTCATTGTCACACTCTTTGGTCCATCCAGAGGCAACCACTGTCCCGGGGTTGCTGATTTAATACGAGTACAGCAGGGATTTCTGACGGGAGAGGGGGCCGGAGCCCAGCGAGGGTCTGCGCCCAACCCTCCTTTCCCACCGCCTGAGAGGAGCAGGGATTTTACACAAATATGTGTGTTTAGCTGGAATTTCCAGCTGTGTTCAGCGTTGGGATGCGTGGAGCAGGCAGGAGTGCCAACATGCCTCGCTCTCCGTGGGGTAAATGTCCTTTGTGCTGCCGAAGTTTGTGTGTGTGCACCTCACTGCCCAGCCAGCCCGTACATCAGGAGTGCTGGGAGATCACCTCCAATTGCCTCCCAGATGCCGCGGCTCCTCTCCTGGCTGCCAGCTCCCGTTTCCATGGGAGACGGTGACTTCTGATCCCGGGAACTTGAGCTTGGACTTATTAATGGTGTTTGGTTATCCTGCGCTAACGACTCCATTAGCTCCCACCGGCGCTGCCTGGGCTGGGAGTGGCTGCATCCCATGGGATGCTCAGGACCAAGCAGGACATGCCCCACCCTGGGACGATGGGATCAGAGAAGAAAAGGGAATGTGTGCCCCGCGGCAGCTAGGCTGCAGAAGTTTATGGGGAAAAATAATACATAAAAAAGTGTTTTTATTTAATTTCCCCAATGAAGAAACACAAATATTTTTAAACTGCCCGACCCTTCCCGTGACCCTGTCCGTAGGTAAGGTTTGGATGGTCTGTTCCAGATCTGTTTCAGGTTGTTTTCTGTTTCCATAGTCAGTCCCAAACCCCACCAGCTCTCCCGCACTAATGAGCAGCATTTTGTTTCCAGCGTGCTGTTAAATAAGCTTTTTATTCAGAATCCCTGGGCCAGCAGAGGTCTGCACCTACCTGGCTGCTGCCTGTGTTGGGTTTGTTGAGTTTTAACGTACAGGAATTCAGGATTACAGAGCGTTTGCACACCAGCTTTCTGCAAGAGTCTTTTTTTCTCTCAACTAACAAATTTTTTTTTGTATATTTTTAGAAGAAATTGTGATTTATCTTTTCTCTGTGTTTCTTATCTTCTCCCCTGCTTAAAGAGTGGCTGTTTTTTAAAGACAAAATCCTTTCCTAGCTTTTTCTCTTTTTTTTGGTTGTGTTAATAAAGGTGTATGGGAGAGATGCGTTTGAGCTTGCATTATCTGGGAAGGCAAAGCTCCCAATTTATGTGCATGTTTAACCCGTGCCCTCCTTGGTACGGCACGTGAACACCTTATCTCTGGCTGTTCCACCACGAGCGAAAGAAAGAAATGAAGGAAGAAACCAAAGCAATGATACATGCAGAAGCTGGAGGAGCAGGAACGCTGCTGGTCCAGGGCCACACGGACCCTGGGATTCCATGGGGTGATGAGGCAGGTTTTCCATCTCTGGGGCGGGGTGTCAGGCTTCAGAAATGCACCAGAAAAAGTGATCTTTCTCTTTCTGTTTTGTGCTGCAGATGATGGAAACCAAGTCATCCCCACAGCTAGTGATGGTGCTGTGGGTGAAATTATCCTTTCTCGCATTTTTCCATTTTTTTTTCTGGCTTTCTGAGGTTGCAGCCTGGCTGGGGGGGGTTGGGAATGCTGCCCCTCTCCTGCCCGAGGCAGGGCCTCCCTGGCACTGTGCCTGTGACACTTGGGGACCGCAGCCGCCGGGCTGCCGTGGGCAGGCAAACCAGCCAGATTCTAGTGATTGTCCTTCTCCTCAGCTGGAGGTGTTTGAGGGAATTCTTCAGCGATGAGTCTCTCAAAGGTTTCCCTTCCCCTCCCTCCTTTTCTTGCTGCCAGGGAAGGGAAGCCCAAGGAGGATGCTCGTGGCTTTCGCCATCCCCTCCCGTTGTGTTTTCAGCCTCAGGCATTGCCATTTCTACGTGAAAACTGCTCCAGCCATTCATCCCAGTGAGAAACTTCAGAGAAGTTGGAACTTCCCAAGGAAGCTGTGGGACAGCAGGCATTTCGTTAGGGCAGGTGGTGGTTTTAGGTGAAACGTGGCATAAGGTCAGGTGCATTTTGCTGGTGGTGATTCAGTTCTGCTTCGTGAGCTGGAGCTTAATGGAGTCCAAGTACTGGTTTATGGTAGTGGTTTTAAATGGGAAGAGGGGAGATTTAGGTTAGATCTTAGGAAGAAATTCTTTGCAGTGAGGGTGGTGAGGCGCTGGCCCAGGTTGCCCAGAGAAGCTGTGGCTGCCCCATCCCTGGAGGGGTTCAAGGCCAGGCTGGATGGGGCTTGGAGCAACCTGGGCTGGTGGGAGGTGTCCCTGCCCAGGGCAGGGGGTGGGAACTGGGTGATCTTTGAGGTCCCTTCCAACTCTGACCATTCCATCATTCTGACCATTCCGTGATTCCGTCTTTGCGTGCCAGTGATGCTTCAGCAGTGCCTGGGGAGAGGTTTGGTCCGTGGATGCACACAGCAGGGAGGCCGTTACCAGACGGAGCCTGTACGGGCAGGAGCAGAGGTCTCTAATAAATAAAAGCCAGACCTCTCAAAGCTGGATGTGTCACTGAGCTTTTCCCTGTGGTTATTTTCTCCTACAAGCCTGGTATTTGACCCGAGGTTGTCAGAGCACTCACAGCTTCACCGCGAGGTGCTGCGCTGCTGGCTCGCTTCTCCTCTTCCTTTAATCTTTGGGATGCACTGTCTCATTTCCAAAAGTATTCCCAAATCCGTGGCCAGAGCAAAGAAAAGAACCATCCGAGCCCCTCTTGGATGGGCAGATGCTTGGGAGGCCAGCCCTGGGCATGGCTGTGGTGCCCATGGGGAGGCTGCAGCTTCTCTCCCTCCTGCTTCACACCATCAGGATCCGTGTTTCTGGCCCCAGAATCACTCGGGAGAGCGGCCGTGCTGCTGCCATCCAGCCTGGAGTCAGAGTAAAACATTTCCCTTGCTTCCACCAGCTCCCCAAATTAATTACAGCTTTGGAAGAACCGTAGTGGAATGAAGGCGAGCAAGAAAAACATTTCCTTCTCTCCTCTTCTGTCTCAAAAAAAAAAAAAGAAAAATTTTTATAACTTCGTTTCCCAGCTGAACACTTTAGGAAATTTGAAAGCATTTTCAATATGATGTTCTAGTGGGAAAAGTTATCAGCGAGGGGCCCGTTCCCTCGGCAGTAATAAAGGTCACACTTCAGCACCTGCCTCTCCATCGGTGGCAGCAGCTGCTGGAGCTGAGACGGGGATGGAGCCCTGATGGATCCATCACATCCCATCACACGCATCACTCCAGGGCTCCGGGGGCAGCTCCGAGCTCTCAGCCGCTCCCCGGGCGGGATAGCCAGAGTTTGTGAGGAATCTCAGCAGCTTCTGCTCAGCAAAAGCAAAGCAAGTTGATTTTTTTAATGTAAACATCAGTACAAAATTGCTCTGAAAGGGCTGAACTCTGCCCGAGATGCTGTGGTTTGTGATATCCCAGGGGGTTTCCCCTGAGCTGCGGGTGTCCCACGGGATGGGATGGGGTTTGTCTTCCAGCTACGCCTGGGACAGATTTTGCTCACACATCCCCTGGCGCTGGTGCTCCTCAGAACCTCTGGCACCCCCCGCTTCCCAGCTCACCCCCCTGAACCCTTTGGCTTTCCCCCCTAAAAACCCACAGTTTTATTCCAAAATAACTCTGATACACACAGATGCAGCCAAAGGGATTTTCCTCCGTTAGGGTGAAACCTCATTCCTTTCCTCTTCTTTTTCTCATGCTGTTTTTTATAGCTTTGAGAATATTCAGTGTTTTCATCCCTACTCCCTTAAAAAAAACCAGAACAGTGGTGCAAGCTAAATATTATTTTGGAAAATAAGGTGTGAGGAATTGACTGTGATTGCACAGTGGCGAAAAAAAATCTGTGTTTTATTGGAAAAATAATAAGTATGGATCGGTTCTGCTGTAAGGAGCAAGCTGGCCTTATTAAAGCAATCTGACTACATATAGAAAAGGGCAAATATTTGTTGAGACTGCACAGAGAAACCGGCCTCGCATCGCCCCTGACTGGCAAAATGTAATTTTTTTAGGTTAATCTGAATTCTCTTTCTCTCTCTGCAAAGGGCTCAGTATTCCCAGGAAGCTCCCTTGATCCAGGAGCTCTGCTGAGAGGTGAAAACCGCCCGGGCTGGTTTTACAACGGGGGTTCCTGCAAACAGCACCTGCAATGGGGTGGGTGGGGGGAGGAACACAATAAATGGAAGGAATCAGCATAAATATGTGTTTTTCTACACCTGTCAAAGGATTAAATCTGGTTTGCTGACAAAGATTTTGTATTTATTTATTTATTTGGACAAATATTTTCCCTTTTGCTGTCAGTGCTGGGCAGCAGCTCCTGCTCTCCACAGCCTGGTTTTAAATTATGGAGGAGAAGGCTCTGGGGAGAACTTATTCCAGCCTTTCAGTCCCTAAAGGGGCTTGTAAGAAAGATGGGGACAAACCTTCTAGATGCTCTAGGATGAGGGGGAAGGGTTTGACACTGAAAGAGGAGAGATGGAGATGAGATCTCAGGAAGAACTTCTTGGCTGTGAAGGTGGTGAGATCCTGGAACAGGTTGCCCAGAGAGTTGGGGGGTTCAGCTTGAAGAAGAGGAAGCTCCAGGGAGACGAGACTTTAGAGTCTCTCTAAGGTCTCTCCAGGGTATTCTCTTCCAAGGTGGTGAGAGCCTGGCCCAGGTTGCCTGGAGAAGCTGTGGCTGCCCCATCCCTGGAGGGGTTCAAGGCCAGGCTGGATGGGGCTTGGAGCAACCTGGGCTGGTGGGAGGTGTCCCTGATGATCTTGAAGGTCTCTTCCCACCCAAAGCATTGTGTGATCCTGTGGTTCTGTGCCACCTGCTCTCACGGCTGGGCAGGAGTGTGCCCATCACCCTGTGATACCCTGCCAGTGGTTGCAAGAAAAATGTATTTATGAATAAGACACACAGTTCTTCTGGCAGTTTGCCTGACTGCCTCAGTATGAAATACAAGTTGTAAAAGGCAGTGTATTTGCCAAGTGTTAATTATGAAAACTAAAATCTGTCTTTGGATTATTGACTAAGCCACTAATTACTGATTTACTTGCTCTTGAAATAATGTCCTTTAAATAAGTGGTGGTTTGGATGTGTTCAATGAATTATTGTCCTTTAGGGAAAGGTATTATTAATCTCCCATCACCGTTTAAATGTTAGAATTTGCAATGAGCCACTCCTGGTATCCAGCCTGTTGTTCTCTTGGTCAGATCTCAAGGCAGGATTTTCTGTTGTGAATCCCTAATGCACATATTTATCAATATTTCTATTATACTTGGCACTGAAGAACAAAAAATTGTTGCTGCATATCCTCCACATACCCTCCACAGATCCGTGGCTTGGTATCTTTTTGGAATGAAACTGTTAGAAACTGGAGAGAAACAGAGAACGTAGAGAGAAAATCAGCCCTTGGGAGCATCGTCCTTTGAGAGTCTATGAAAGGGGAAAAGAGAAGTTTGACAGTGAGGACTCAGATTTGTTAGGCAGATACTGAAAGAAATTAAGACATCTTCTGTGACACAGAGAGGTGCCTGAAGTGGGAAAGAGATTATTGGATGTGAGGACTGAGCCTGCCAGGCGTTGCCCATGGCAGTGGGATGCTGTCCATCCGAACGGGAGAAGAAACCTGGTGATAACTCTGGGTGGCCGCACACGTTTCCAGTCCAGGCTCCTGCAGGGTCATCTTCAGATTGCACCTAGTGCTTAGATTTGTCTTGATGCAGAGTATTTTGCCCTTTTGTTTTATAACTTAGAATCACAGGATGGTTAGAGTTGGAAGGGACCTTCAAGATCAGCCAGCTTCTAATTAATCAGCAGGGTTCCTGGCGTGCTGCACTTGAGGATCTGGCCCCGTATGAGCTTAATCACGGCACGGAGATGATGCCAGTTAAAATACAGTGGCTTGTTCCTTTAATCTGAAAGATTAAAAACTTCCATAAAACAGCAATAACTTTTGTTATGGACCATCTTGTTTCATGCAAAGCAGCTTTTCAGTAAGTTTATATCCTGTATATGTTTAGATCTTAGATTCCTGAAGAAGCTAAATTCTAATCTTGATCTCATGTCAACATACATGGTGGTACCCCTCACGCTGCAGACCCCTGGCAGGACGTGGGCTGGGTGGAACCGGGTTGTCTGGGAGCCCGTTTGTGCTCTGACCAGAGCTGTACGTTGTTCCTATCTGCACACCTCTGATAAAAGTGAATTTAGGACTACTCAACACTTAGATACTTTCCAGGCATCCACCAAATTACTCGTACAAGACTAAAATAAGATGTATGTGCTCTGAAGTATTATATTTAACATCAGAAAAAAAGAAAATCTGGAGTGGGAAATTTGCGGTGATCCAGCAGTGACCTAAAATTTGCCTCATACACTCTCAGAAAATTCTGTGCTTTCAATCCCGTTCCCTTTCTCTGCAATTACTTTTAAACATGGTTAGTGCAAAGATTTTCTATTCCAGTCACTTAAACCACCATCATTAACAGGGAGAGCTCAGCCAGGACTCTTTTTTCATTATGCATTCCTTTAAAAGAAAATAATAAACTGCTTTTTCTTCCCAAGTCAAAGTGTGTCAGTTACAAATTCATGGTATCTTTCCAGGTTGAAAGGCTTGTTCTTCCTGACAGGTGCCAGATTCACTGGTGATGCAAATTAATATTAAAGGACAATAAATGAATGACAGAGGAGATCTTGAAAATCTTCTCAGCCCACGACACTCGGCTGCGGACTTTTAATGCCTATGGAATATGAATTGCAAAGGGGCAAATTATGGAAGGGTTCAGAGCATTGGGATGTGAGGAGAACAAGAAGACCCAGCTGACAGGCTCACAGAAAACAGGCCGAAGCATTTTAGATGCCACCTGGACTTATAAAAAGCTTATAAATAAATAGAGAGTGGTGCTTGGGGCACTTGGGTGGTTTGGTGTGAGAAATAAAGATTCGGTCGTTATTACAGCAGCTGAATTGTTTCACACACATATGTACCTCTAAATGCTATTCTATTAAAATACAGCTTTTATCTTAAAAAAGCAAGGATGTGTGCTTAGGAACGTTAATTAAGCAGAGAAAACTCTGCTAGTTACCCAGGACAATCTAGCATTTTGGGAATGTTTCTGTAGGGCGGGTAACTTTTAGCATTCTTTTTTTATATATATTTTGTGTTGCATTTTCCCTTCTGTGCTGCCCCTTTCCCATTCCCCTGCGGGATGAGGCATCAACAGAGGCTCCTGGCTCCCCCTGACCCCATGGGGGGAGTCTCTGCTGTTATCCCAGGGGAGAGGGACCCCGCGGGAAGAGCCCTGTGCTGCTTCTGCAGCTGGAACGGTTCCCTCTGCAATATCCCTGATGCATCATTGCCTCAGGGGTGTGAGAAATCCCCGGGGTGAAGCAGGTTGTGTGTTTATGGAGGTTATAAACGTGGCAGTAAGTGATCATCATCAGACAAGACAGAAAAAGGTTCTCATTCCCGGCTGGTACTGCCCATGTTGAATTGCTGGGCTCTTCTTTATGATTTCTGAAGTGGTTTTTCAGGGCGTGCTGAAGGCAGGAGCCATTCCCCGTGTGTGTGTGTGTGTACCTGAGAGGTGAGAGCAGATCCGTAGGGCTCCCAGGTTTGTGCAGGGACCTGCAGGAAGGGCTGGAGTGATGATGGGCAATGCCAGATGTTCTTGGGATGTGGGTTCACTATCCATTTCTTCAGGACTTCCAGGCATCTGGGTTTCTGCCCGACATCAGAAGCTTGCAGGTATCCACATTTGCAAATTACGGTTTTGTTTTTGTTTAGCCAAGGCATATTTTTCTAAGAATTGTCCACAGAAATCCGTATTTATGATGGTTTTAAGACATGCCCAAATATTCCACCTTCAACGATTTCTTCTTTTCTGTGACTGTAGCACAGACAGACCGTGTTCCTGGCCGCAGGATGAGCAGCCAGGAGTATTGGTGATGTTATTTGCGTAATGTCCATAATGCTGAGCTCTTGGCTTGGTTTAGTAACACCAGTAACATCCCTGTTAGATCATTTACTGTTAGCTAGATGCTGACAGCTGAGGCACCTTAACACAACGACACGCGTGGCACTACATTTCCTCCTGGGCCATCTCCAAAAAACACAAGTGCAAGTCACAAGAGTGACGTGGTCAGCAGACTGTGTCCCTGCTCGTGGCGAGGGAAACATTCATCCCCCAGTCTCAATGAGTAACTTAAGAAGAGCTTCTTAAACTCAGGTAATATTCCCTGTGCGACCATATCATCTCACGAACAGCAGTTGTTTGCTGTCTTGCTTGTGTGGGTTCATGTCACTCTGTGCATGTTCCCCAGGGCTGAAGGAAACCAGGTCCACCACCCACAGAGCTGCAAAAAGATGTTGGGGCACTGCCTTTTTTTTGGAGGGTTACAATCCTTGATGTCCAGCACAAGGAAGCAAAGGTCAGTTCAGGGAGTGCCAGGTGCCACCAGCATCGCTCTCCTCCAGCCCTGCAGTGGAAGGGAGCTTCTCCACCACGTGGTTCTTCACTCTTGTGTCACCAAAGAGCAAGGACTGGGCCAAACCCTACCTCCAGCTTCAGCAAACCTGCTGGAGGAGCCCTGGTCTACCTGCCAGAAATAAATCTGAGAAGTCCTTCATGGGGAGGTGCAATGAAGTCCTCCTTCGTGGGGAGCTGCAAAAGAACTCCTTGACCTGCCTATGAGGGTATCATGGGAATGACTGATGAGAGTTACTATAACAGATATTTTCAAATTAGGAACAGAACAGACTTTTGAAACAGCAGAGACAATAGTATCCATGGAAATGAAGCTCCAGAGAAGTATGTTCTCCATCTCTGATTGCCTGCAGTAGAAGCAGTATGGCATGATGTACCTGAAGGAGCACAGAGAGGACCGGAATAAAGTCAGTCTCCTGGGATATTGCCTGGAATGGCTCTGATGATGGTAGTTTACAGAGTACTCCCCCGCTGGCAGCATGTTCATGCTGTGGTCACAGTGCTCCTCCTGTTCTCACCCAGCGCTGAGCCCAGCTGCGGCCACAGGCTGGAGATCCCCATCCCAGGGCAGCTGGAAGGATGGAGGGATGTCCCTCTGCTCCAACACAAACTCTTTCCCCATCACTGGCGAAGGTGTCTCAGCTCTTGTGTGAGGTGTTTTGGTGTGTGTGCACCTCCACAGGTTCCCAGCCCTCCTTTCACAGGAACAAGCCCATGTGTTTCCCGTGACTTCCCTGCAGACCACCAGGCTGATTCCAGCATTAAGCCACTGAAGTCATTTGTTCGGGGTCCGTGTGATGTAGCAGAGCATGGAGGCAGCGTGGGGAGCAAGGGGAGAGGCTTGCATTCAGTCATTTCCTATAGTTCACCCCTGGTACTAGGCTTAATTGTTCCTGGAGTCTTTAAGGCAGAGATGCTTTGAAAGGGTGGCTCTATATCTCTTAGAAAGATGACTCTGTCCTTCCCAGCGCTGGCTCTCCAAAGCCCATTCATAGCCATGGTGTTACAGCGTCTTTACGTCGATTCATGCTTTTTTCACAAGGCACAGACTTTTTCTGCTTCCATTCACCCTTTTTTTTCTTTTTTTTCCCTTCCCTGTGAATTTTTAATTATCATCTCAGTGTCACTGGGAAAGAACTGCAGTCGCCTGAGCGTTGGTTATCGAGTCCTGTGGTCCTTGACTGCTATAGAGTGCAGTATTGTGGGGTGGCACAGGGAAATGTAGGTTGGATGATGCTTTGGAATCAATCAATGCACAGAGGGCTGCAGCTGCAGGGGCGCTGGGGGGCTCGGGGACCACATCCATGGCTGGGGCTGGAGCTCAGGCAGATACTGAGCTTTGTTATCCCAGCACCCGATGCGGGAACAGGACTGAGGGTACATGCATTGACATCTCCCTCTGTATCCATCAGAGCAGGGCTCTGCTTCGGGAGGAGAAAGTACCAGGGATGGGAGCCTGAAATGATGGAGGGGTTGATTTAAGTGCCAGCCCTGGGCACCTTGCAAATCCATGGGTTTGTGGTTAGCGCTGCCACGGAGTCTCACGGGGTGTGGGTGAGAGCAATAAATCATTAATAAGGGAAAGGTCCCCAGGTGTGATGGGCTCTGTGACCCAGCCATTCCCATTCCCATTCCCTCACCCCATCCCCCTGCAGCCCCAGGGAACGGGGTGTTACATCCCTGCCTGGATTTCTGCTTCTGTTCTCCAGCAGGGATCGATTCTGCAGGCATCCTTTTTCCCGCAGTGTTACCTGTGAGTGCTCTGCTGAGTTTCACCTTATATATTTTTAATGGTGTAACTCTTGGATTGCTTCTGGTCAATAACCCCTTTTCATTGTTGGTTATCTTTTATATGTAATCCTATGAATTATTTATCATGGGGGAAAGAAGGCTTTGGAAATACGTTTTCTGTTTACCGAGACAAAATAAAATCAAGCAAAATCTAATATAAAATCAAATCAAATCCCCCTGAGGGGGGGCTTTGCTTTATTTCCTTGGAATTTCAACCATGAATATATACACAACTAATCCCTAATGTTAAGAAATAAACCAAAATAAAACTTATTACTATTCACCACACTCCTCATTCTACTTTAACGGGATAATGCCGGCTGGACTGGGGTTTGATCTGGCGATGGTCCCCATGGTGGAGAAGGAAGGGGTGCTGTGGTGGGGGCTGTCTTCTTCTGCTCGGGTGGGTCTGGGTAAGATTCCTGATGCATGGAGGGTGCTTCTGGGTGCTGGGAAGCACCACGTGTGACCTGTGTTTGATGCCCACGGGGCAAGCAGTTGTTTGGGTCAGAAAGGCTTCAAAAGACACGTTGGGGCTGCTTGTTTATCACACCTCCCAGCGTAAAAATGAACTATTTTTCATCCTGATGTTAGTCACACTCTGCCTGGTGAGCCTGAGACCTGGGTTGAGGATGTTCCATAAGCCAGTTGTCCCCAGCAGTAAGCTGGTGTTCCCAGACGAGGAGGGTGAGCACATCCCTGGGACGCCTCTGTGGAACATCTGGGCTCCACAGCTGTATTTTCGGGTCCTTTTCCAAGCACGGCATTTTTGTTAAACTTTGGGAAGGCGGGAGCCTGGCGCTGTTTCTCTGTCTGCATGGAGAGACCCTTCCATTGGCACTGACATTCCTCCTCCAGTGATGGCCTGGGAGTTCATTGCGTATGCAAATCAGGTAATTACTTGGTGGTATGCAATTGCATGCACATTTTTGCATGGGTAATTCTGAAAATTGTGCCTCAGGTGTTAAATGTTAGTCTTTTTCCACACATGCCACTCAGTTATTTATTTCAATGCATCCTTTTTCACGCATAGATCCACGTGTGCCTTGACACGAGCGTCCCTTGGAAATTCAGCACTGCCTTAGAAGATAATTGCCATTTCCCATAGGAGGGAAGGGTAGTTCCTTTTATTTTTATTTCTGATCTGCAGTTTGTTTTATAACAGGAATAAGCTCTTTGTAGAATATTTGCAATAAAGAGGCTTTGAGATTGATTAAACGCCTTGGGTTCCTCTTGGCCATTAATCAAACCTGGCAGCCATTTATTGCTTTGAACAGCGCGAGGCAGTGGAGATAATCCTTTAAATATAATAAGTCCCTTCAATATAATGAAGCATAAATGCTGGCGTGGTGATGTAAAAGTTGCGTCGCTGAGTAATGACAGAGTAATCACACATCACCGGCTCCCGGTTTGTACATTGCTGACAAGCAGAGGTTGTTTACAATTTACCTGCAGACAATTTTTCCTGAAAAAAACCCCATCTGCCTTGTTACTTCTTGGAGGTTTAAAAAATAAAAGCAAGTCAGAAAAAGTGGCTGGGTGAAAGGAAAGAGGAAAAAACCCTGATGTGGTGGTGCTGGGCCACCCTCCCCACGCCCCCAGGATGGTGGGTTTGTTCAGGTCTCTGCAAGTCTTCTTACAGGGTTGTTTCCCTCACCCAGTCCTGTAGTTTGAATACTGCAGTCTCTGGGATTGGGCATAATTTCCTTTCTGGGTGCAGAGAAGCGACTCAGCACCTTGGCTGGGCCCTGGCACCTTGGAAACAGCCAGGACCTTCAGGTCCTTCAGCATGGAGCAACGCGCCTGATCCATCGGTGTCGTGTGTCAGAGCAAAGTGCTGCAGAATATTTCTAAGTATGTGTGAGGCCGCATGACAAGCAAATTGAACAGTAAATCATAGAATCATTTACATAGATCCCACTATTTCTATGATTCTCTATCATTTTCTATTTCTATGATTCTATGATGAAACAAAAATGCAAATACCCCCTTGCAGCCTGACTGGACTCTTTCTCCCCAGATACCTGCCAGCATCTTGCCTTCCTGTTGCAAACTGCTCCGAGCTGTCCAGTTTGGTTGTAACTGGAGACTAAAAAAAACCTTTCTGGAACATGCACCAGATTTTATTTATTTTTTTTTAACTAGAGCTTTGGATTTTTCTAGGACACTTGCTTACCCTAAATATTTTTCCTTTCTAGTCTCTGTCTGTTTACTGATGGACCCAATTAGTCAGATTTCAATCAGTGCTGAGCCCTGGGCCCCAGGTTTGATGCTGGCTGTCTTTGAAGCCTGCCTCCTTACCTCAGGGACCAGGGCAACCGCTCTCCCTCGCCTGTGGGAATTGCTTTTTACCAGTGTTTGTTCTCTGTTGTGCTTTGCTTGACATCTGAAGGGTCCTGCTGCTTCTCCAAGGCATTGGACAGGGGCTGAAGTCTTGGCGTTGGAGAACAGACCCTCCAATGGAGTTGAGAGCAAGGGGAAGTTCATGTTGGTTTTGGACAAAGATCATCCATGACAGCACTTTAATCTGATGCCCAGTGCCCGGAGCCTGGTGCACTTCCCAGCAGGATCCCTGGTTTAGGAGAACTTGGTGACAAGAGAGGCAGAAATGGCTGGTGATGGAGGTCCCAGTCTCCACAGGGCACCTCAGGCTACGTGGGCTTTGGTAGCATCCAGAACTTAGATTTTGAGTAGAGGACCTTCTTGCTTTTGATGTGTGCTTCTGATGGTCAGGTTTGGAAACCTTGGTGGTGTCCACAAATACTCTACAAGGACCTCTTCTTCCTTTGCACATACTGTTCTTGAACACTTGACTCCTGGAGTTCTGCTATTGGTAGCATTTTTGGTCTACTAATCTTCATCTGTACATCTATTGGGAAGTATGATTTTCATTCTTCTACTCAAACCCAAAATGAACCCACTTCCAAAGCATCTCTGAGGACACAGCACCTTGCCATCCATGTAATTACAGGGATGGAGGTTTCTTTTTCTTCTGATGAAGGGAGTTGCTGATCCTCTGAGCCCCTGGGACCATCTGTGGCTCTGCACCCCTCTCCAGACACTGCCACAGGTGGGACCAGCACAGCTGGCTGGGGGCTTGGGGCAGGATGGCTCCTTTGAGGCGCTGTGAAATCCGTGATGCACTGTTTCCACAGATAATCTGTGCCGTGAGGAGGATTAAAGCTCCATTAACCACCCGTTAATGGATGTGTGTGCATCCCCCACAGCCTGCACTGAGACCCCCACGGCAGCGTGACAAGGGCACTGTCCCCCCGTGGTTTTCATGGACTCATGATCCTCCCGGGCTGCAGATTGCCCAGAGCTCTGCTTCTCCAGCAAGATGCCCATCACCATCTCCTCAAATACACCCCTCGCCCCTCCCTGCCTGGCGTTTGGGGTGCTTAGTCTTGTGGCTACGTTTATTTGTTCCACATTATCTTTAATTTTGCCATGACTTTTAAGGACCACCCGGATTGTTTATGGGAGCAGACTGGCTGCTGGGAGGGAACAGCTGAGGGTGTGCAGCAGTTCCAGTGCAGACATCCCTGCTCTAAACAGAGGCAATTTTGCACATTTAACCAAAAACTTTCTTTAAATATTTATAATGTTACCAATGGAATTCAAGTATGAGTAATAATAATTAGGCTGGAAAAAATCCTAGCCCTGTAGTGTAGATAAACTTACCTGTGTTGAACTCAGCTTGAAAAGCAGGATATATCAAAGTGGTGTTTTATTTCTTTGCAGATCTGTATGGACAATGGTTGAAATGCTGGGTGATACTTTGCATTTCACAGTTCAGTTTCACGCAGGGCATGCCGGGCTCCTCCCTGAAGCTTCTTGTCAGAGCTGACTGCTTTAGTTTGAGACAGATATCTCCTTCGGTAGGAGCAGGAAGAAGCGTTCTGTTTCCTGAGGATGCCGTGTTGTGGCACGTCCTTATGGCACCACTCAAGGGTTCAGGCAGCACAAGAGTTTTACAGGGACCCACCAGCTTGTGGAGGTGATGCATATTCCTTCTTCTTCTGTGGCTGCAGCAGTTGTGGTGGCCCAGGGGTCTCAGTGGATGTGTTGGTGTCCCTCCTTCCCTCCTTCAGCAGCGATGCCGGGCTGTGGTGGGCACTGGGCTCAGTTCTGCAGGAGGAGCGATGGGTGGAATGGTGCAGACTGGGGGTTCTCCCAGCAGCACTGTCTTCACAGCTGCTTGCCCATGGCTTTCACAGAATGGTCAGGGTTGGAAAGGACCTCTGGAGACCACCTAGTGCAACCCCCTGCTGAAGCAGGGTCACCCAGAGCAGGTCCCACAGGAATGTGTCCAGGTGGGGTGTGAATGTCTCCAGAGAGATGCTCCAGTCCCTTCCTCATCTTTGTAGCCCTTTCTACTCTAAGGTTTAACATGGGAGTAAGGTGTCCTTTTTATGTGGTAAATTGGGGGTTTATGTGATCATTCTTCATAATTCATTTTTTACTCACTGTTTCATTGTCAAATACATTTTTCCCTTCAAAACTTGGTGGTGGCCATGGCTGGAGGAGTGTGTATTACGTTGAAACTTTGGAGATAGAAAAGGTGTCGGCTCCCGATCTAGAAAATACATGGGAAACCTTAGAAGCTATTTGTCTGAGAAATTAAAGTCCTCCTCAGGAGTGGTTGATATTTACAGTGTCTCTAGCCTTATTTCACAACTTCAGTGTAAATCCTTACTTCCACACAAATTTATTATTTACCTTTGTCGCTGGAGAGCTTGTCTCACGTTATTTATCACATGTATTGTGTATCATTATATTTCAACTTCAAATTATTACTGGCAGATGTGACTGTTTCCTGGCACCTCTATTGCACTTTGTACCCGGCAATTCATTTTCCCTCGAGTCAGAGTGTCAGACACCAAAGTTTCGTGATTTATTGCTATGTTTGGGTACCTTTTGTCTCGAGTATCCAGCTGTTCTCCAGCTGCTATTTTAGCACGGGTTTTACTTTTAGAAGGCTTTAACCCTGCTGTAAAAGCTCTAATGTAATTCATCTCCGTAATCCAGTGGGATTATGATGCATACTGAAATCATTACTGGTAGTCATTTTGCTCCTCTTTTTTTTTGCTTTGAATGCGCAGATATCCTGAAGGAAAGGGCAAGTATTTCTTGCTCTGCTCAGCTGTAACATCAAGGAAAAGTCTGATTTTAGTCAGTTTGTTCTGAGGTCAAAGCAAACAGTGCTTAAATACATAGAAAACAGCGAGGCACAGCGTTAGGGTGTTGGAGGGGAAATTGTGTCAGCTCTAGAGCCTGTCGGGGTTTAGCAGCAGTTGGTCAAAGGCCTGTCAGTTCTTACAAGCAGGATCAGACACCTTGATTTAGGTTCATGACTTAATTTGGGGTATAATTTTAAAATTTGACTGTATGGTTGGTTGGTCGCCGTAACTCAAATTGTGATATGTTCAAGGAAATTCTTCCATAAGAGGAAGAGTATTTTCCCCCTCTCAAAGTGGCCAGGATGAAGGACCAGAGATGTGCTGCTGGGTCATCCCCAGAGCTGAGGACCCATGGAGTAGGTTTGGGGGGACACAGGCTGAGTCCCACCTCCAGCACCGTCCCAGGGATGGTCTGATCCCCCAGGACTGAGCCACCAAGGCTGTTAGCAGAAGAGCCAGAGCTCCCTCTGCTTGCAGGCAATTTGTGCATCGTGTTAATTACATTTGCACTGGCACAGAGAAGCATGTTTGGGGCTGTACCTGTTTTGAAGGTGGTGGCTGTGAGTAAGAGGGAAAGCAGTGAGAAACCAGGACACACGGGGTCTTTGGCACTGGCTGTAGCTATGAAGGTTTCCCATATACATGAAGGTTTCCAGGAAATCTGAAAAAATAAATTACCATATCTTTTTCTGCATTGCCAATTAAGATTAATTTCTAGCGTGTAGAAAACTAATGTATTACTTGGATGAATTTAAATGAGTAGGTGGGCCAAATTCTAGTCTAACATTAATTAATGACTCTGGCGATGCAATGCTTAATATCAGCTCAGGATGCAGTCCAAAATTCCCTAAGCTGGGGTTTGGTCTTTATCTCAGAGCATAACAGAAAAATATCTTGTGGAAACAATCGTGTCGTACCAGATTGGAACTGACTTGTGGATTAAACTTATAAGAGGAGCCTTTCTGGTGCTCTAATTATCCAGAGGCAGGATGTCTGCAGCGCTGTCACACTGTGTTCCCTGCCATGGCTTCTCTGGGTTGCCATTCCAGCAAATGGGAAGTAATTGGGCAGGGATTACCCCTGGCACTGGAAACGCAGCCCTTCCCTTTGTCAAACCAGCTCTACAAAGACTTTTTTTTTCTTCCTTTTGTGTGTGAGTAAGCATCAAGTTTGCTAAAAGGACTGGGACTGAGATCTCTGCTTCTCTGCCAGGCGCTCAAACGCCACAGTTTGGTGTGTGGGCAAAGGCCAACTCATCTTGAAGAGGTTCCTGAGGGACCACCACCTGGAGATGAAGGCTTCTGCATCCTTATAACCCCTGAGATTTCCCATTTTTATATTTTTATATTTATATTTTATATTCTGCTATTTATATTTGGTTATAAATGCCAAGAGCTTGCCCAGAGCTCTGGGATCTCCTCTGGGGATGGGTTCAAGTCGAGGTGTCCTGATGAATTTGCAGTGATGCCCAAGGTAAGCTTTATTTCAAACCCAACGTTGCTTCCACGTGGAGAGGAATTCCTCTTTAATTATTACCTTCTCAGCGGAGTAGGGAGATCTGCAAATCTGTGCCTGTGAGGTTCTTCGCAGCCACGTGTCGGCATCTGAATTTTTTGAATCACTTTTCTGGGGGTGTGTGGCAGCCACAGCCAGTTACTAAAAAAGTGCACCTGTGTGCTCAGTAACCAGCCAGCTCCTCTATTTTTAGAGAAAGATTAAATAAAATCCTTAGAAACTACGTCATCCTGTACCTCCCCGCCAGGACTGCTTGGGGGTGGCAGCTTCTCTGAAGATAGGTCTGTACAATCTCAGTCGTTCACTGGGAGAAAAAGCATGTCCCTTGTTATTACAGAGAAAATAAATAAAAAAAACCAACAGACCACCAATAAAAACCCCAAACCAAACAAAAAAAACCCCAGAGAGATATTAAAAAGTATATTCCAGGCATGTTTTCAGGCCTGGAGGAGGGGGATGCAGGACATTCAGGCAGGGATGCCGTGGTGCTGTGGCTGCTCTCCAGGAGGATGATGAGGAGCTGCAACGGGACAGGCCATCATCCCAGCATCATCCCAGCATCATCCCAGTCCTCACTGCCCAGCGTTGAAGAGCTCTGAAAAAGCCTTTCAAACAGCACAAGGCACATCAGTTGAAGGACACCGTGGGGAATTTGGAAGCCAGATTGGGTCTGTTGTTTCTGGGGTGGATCTGCTGGGTTTGTGACAGTTTGCTGGGCCAAGGACAGTAAATGAATGAAAGGACTTGCTGCGCCAAGGACTGCAGGGAATCAGTGAAATGCTGCATCACAAGGAGATTCGCAGTAAACTCATATTTTCAGGCTCAGGAAATAAATACCTTTGAGTTAAACATATCCTTTATTTTCAAAATACACAGTAGGAATGTAAAATAGTGATGTACCGTCAGGAAAATGATCTGAATAGGTGTTTTCTGTAAGAGCTGAAATGAGCAGCCAGCGCTCTGGCAGCCAGCCGGAGGGAAACCGTGGGCTGTGGGGAGCCAGTGCTTCCCGTTCCCATCGGGATTCAGGTCAGGACTCGGCAAAACCATGGGAACGGGGCACAGTCCAGCCCTGCCGAGCTCTGCTGGGCAGGAGGAGAGGGGCTGCCTGCAACTCACACCAAAACAGAGAGTACCAATTTATGGTCCTGCTTATAACCGTTATTAACTGCTTGGTTTGTGACCCAATTTACAAAGAAACTCAGCGGAGTGGTCAGCTTAATTAATCAGGGTATAACTGCTCTGTGCTGAGGAAGATTAAAAAGGGAGAGATATTGAGGAAAAGGAAGGGAAGTGAGCAGAAAGATAGGTGTTTGCAGCGTGCTGCCCAAAAGTACCTGGCTGTTCGGTGCTGTGTGGCCGCGGGGAGCGGGAGGATGCAGGAGGATGCGGGAGGATGCTCACAGGAGTGGCCGTGGCTAACGAGAGACCTGCCAGTAAATCTGGGACAAGGTCAAGCCTCCCAAATCATCCTCTGTTCCAGCTAGACACCTAATTTACGGGTGGTTTGTGTCCTCTCTACCTTCACCCTGGCGATCCCCCCCGATTGCTACCAGGGCTTTGGTTTCCAGGTCGCACTGCGCAGATTTAGATGTGTGGTGCTGGAGGAGGTGGGTATCGGCTCTGATTTCCAGCATAGGTACGTTTATGAGAGTCATTTGTGAGGTGCAAAAAATGAGATTGCAGGGGGAGCAAACGCTCAGGAGCTCCTGAGAATTACCCTGCTTTGGGTGAGGTGAGATACTGTTTTCTCCCATATCCTACAAATTACGGCGGAAAGGGGATTGAACAATGAAACCTAGCAACAGCAAAGTCGGAAAAGTTTATTATATCTGTTGCTTCCACAGAACTGGAAGCTTTCCTTCCATAAAAGCAGTATATTCTGGATATAAAGAGTACACCCTGTCAGTGATAGGGTGTCTGCACAAATACACTTTGATTATGGCACAATTTGTGGCTCTGCATCCGTAAATCGTCTCCCTGCGCGCGTGCAGCGGTGATAAAAAAATCAGTTTTGTATATATATTTATATATTTAAAATGCATTCGGGTGATAAATCTGCTGTTTGGAAGCAAAAGGCAGCCTTGCCCTGCTGGCCTCGTGCCCGGGACACTTGGTGACAGAGCCATGCTCCTGTTCCCACCAGCCTGAGCATCCCTGGGAGCACCAGGAACTGACAGGTCAACACCTGCCTGGTTTCCCTCTGATTTGTTGGGACCACTCTCAAGGAAAAAACACCAGGGGAGGAATTTCTACCTATTCTTTTTTATTTAGTAGTAAAAAGCAGTTAGAAGCAGGCTCCTGCACCTCTGTTTTAAGTTTCTTAGGATCTGATAACATGGGATCACAGAATGGTTTGGGTTGGAAGGGGCCTTAAAGCCCTCCCAGTGCCACCACCTGCCCTGGGCAGGGACGCCTCCCACCACACCAGGTNTGACCACTGGTGTTTGCTGCCCAAGCAAAGGAAGGATTCCTGAGAAAATTTGCATAATGTCATCAACATGCCATATCCCAAAGCTTTCTGGGGAGAAAAATCCCATTTTTATGATAGTTTAATTGTTTGCAAACTGGTTGTTTGTGAAAAGGTAATTCAGCATCAAGAATGACTAATGCGAGTGAATTGCGGCGCCGAGCACAGAGCAGTTATTTACCATGGTTACCCCGGGAGATGAAGAAAGGTACAATTATTCCGAGAGGTGCTGTAGATCCTGTTTACTTTTTATTCTTACCATCTTTCAAATGTGCTTTTTTCCCCCTATCTTTGTACAACCAACCAAAACCCAATTAGGCACATTAATTCAGTTTCAGAGCGTGGCGTTTGTAATTAGAAAGTTTGCTGCTGGCCCGGGAGGGGGGGAAGGTGGTGTCTGTGCCCGGTGGGGTGGAAAGCCACCTTCTCCTTGGCTTAAGGTCCTTGTGAAAGCTCCTTGGGTTTGATCCTGTGTGGAGGAGGATGAGGGTTCTGATCTGGTATCACGGTCTTCATCCTCCTACACCCGAAACGTAGTGTGTTTCAGTGGTGGAGCAACCTCTGGAGCTTTTGGCTGAGAGCAGGCTTTGAAAAATCACAGCAGCTGGGGAGGAAACACATCTTAAGACATCAATAATAGTTTTTTAAAAAAGCAGAATGGTTCAGTTCTGAATTGATGTCATAAATGATAATATGTATTTTTGCTGGAAGCTTTCTCAAATTATTATGAGGTTTAGAGACCCTCAACATCAGTTCCTGGGTGTTTTCAGGTCTCCCTTTTTTGTGTCCAGTCCTTCCACAAGGACACTTACTGTCTTCTGCTGGGAAGAGCAGCATTTCTGCTAGGAGGGAGTTCAGCTTGGTGTTTCTCCTGCTTTCATCTGCATGTCCCTCTCCCTTCTCTCCCCCATCCCTTCTCCATTCCCTGTCCCATTAAAATCCACAGAGAGCTGCTTGATTCTTCTCATGAAGAGCCATTTGCCAGCTCCTGGGTGCCCACGGCTGCTGTGGGAGAGGCACGAAGGAGCCCAATAATCCCTTGAAATCTCTCCTCTGTGACCTGTGTGCTTCTTGCTGTTGAACCCACAGCCTTCACTTTGGGTGAAGCCTTCCCAGCCTTCAGCCTTCTTCATCTTCCACCCTCATTCTGGTGGGATCTGATCAGCCTCACGGAACATACAGAAATGAAAGAAGGCTTTTTTCCCCCTGAAAGATAAATAAAAAGTAGCCCCTGCAGAGGAGTGGGCTGGTGGCAGGGTTTCAAAGGCCTTGCTCTCCTCGGTGCCCCTGCCCGTTTGTCCTGAGCCTGTCACAGTCAGCAGGACAGAGAAAAGGCAGATGAATTTGTCAAGCAAACAAAAGCTGTTGGGTCCTGTCTCCTCTTCAGTCGGCAGCCAGGCGATGTTTAGTGCTGTAATTAAGTGCCAGCCATTAGCCCTTGGGTTTTCAAAAGCGCCTGGGCCGTCCCTGTTACAAAATGCTCTGAGACACAGCTAAGTAAAAGAATAGAATGGGTTGTGACTTTTGCTTTGCTTTTATCTTTCAGAAGTTTTGTTTTAATATTTAACAATATTTTAATATTTAATGTGACTGGAGCTCTAGATAAGCTTGTTATCCCAGACCCTCTGGTGTGATGCTAAGAAGCTGCCCAGCTAATGGGATTATTAAAATGCTTGATGTGTTGTTGTTTGGCCAGTTGGTAATGGACGTGTCTGCCAGCAAAGTCAGACGCAGCCGGACGACAGCTCCCGCTTCACAACGTCCCCGTGTCACCCACCCTTTGAAAAGTCCGGTTCATTTAGCAAGTTATTGTGAATAAAGGCAGGAGATATTATTTCCTCGCTCATCAAAAGCCAGCCATGAAATTGGCTTCCAGTTGTCCTGTAAAAACTGCAGCTCCGTGTGGACATTGTCTGCCGGTAGAACCATGGATCATGGAATCAAGGAATGGTTGGAGTTGGAAGGGACCTTCAAGATCATGGAGTTCCAACTCCCCTGCCCTGGGCAGGGACACCTCCCACCACACCAGGTTGCTCCAAGCCCCATCCAGCCTGGCCTTGAACCCCTCCAGGGATGGGGCAGCCACAGCTTCTCTGGGAAACCTGTTCCAGTGCCTCACCACCCTCACACCAAAGAATTTCTTCCTAAGATCTAACCTAAATCTCCCCTCTTCCAATTTAAAACCCTTCCCCCTGGTCCTGTCCCTCCACTCCCTGACCAAGAGTCCCTCTCCAGCTCTCCTGGAGCTCCCTTCAGATCCTGGAAGGCTGCTCCAAGGTCTCCCCGCAGCCTTCTCTTCTCCAGGCTGAACAGCCCCAGCTCTCTCAGCCTGTCCTCACAGAACTTGCTATGAGGAACACCAGGACCCAGCTCCCTATGGCATTTTTTGGCTTAACTAATTTCAGATAGTTTAGGTATGTGTTTTATTCCCTAGGGCATGGAAAATGGAGAAACCTACAAAAAGTTGTTATTTAAAATACAATTGAAAATGAGGCTAAACAAAAAAAACCCAAAAGGTAATAGTTACCATTCATTCTTTGTAAAGATTCTGTGTGTAGTGGCACAATACAACTTTTAAATAGTTTTCTCTTCTGACTTAATGAGATCATAGAATACTATTGATTTTTTCTTGGAGTAATATATATGCACATACAACTGATGACATAGGGTAGTATATATAAACACACACATATTTATGAATTTATGTAAGAAAAATGACTTAAAGACCAAGATGGTCCTTTTGGAGCTGTGTCACTGGAGATCCCCACCTCACCCCAGGTTTCCTGGGGCTCACCCTGCCAGCTGCAGGCAGACAGAGGTGCTCTTCTTACCTGTTCCAGAGATTTGACAAGTTCTAGAATTTTAATTGGTTTAATTTTGGTAGACTCTTCCTTGTGAAAATGACAACCCTTGATGGCTCTCCTAGTTCTCCTCTGCTCTTTGGCACCAGACACAGAGCGAGTGTGGCTCTACCCCACTGTTCCACATCCCATCCCATATTCTCTTTGCTTCTCCTCTCCCAAATGCAAAATGGTTCTCCCACTCGACTTGCAAGGAGCCGTTCTTAAATCTCCCTTCCAGTCAATTAAATTCATTAATTAAAAAGAAGATAAAGATCAGCGAGTAAAGGCTGAGCTAATATATGCTTAATGCATTGTTGTATCATGCTTTGTCAAACACACTAGTAATTGCTCATTTAATTTATTCATTTCAGCGTTGCTGATTTAAATATCTTTCTGGACTTTTTGGAGTCAGCTGTCATTTATTTAATGTCTGCTGGTTGCATATCAAAATGTCAGTTTATTATGCTCAATACATTATCTGTGACTTCGGTTTCCTTAAAACCTCTAATTGATACGACAGTTCTCACGAAAATTTAGTCCTGATCCAAGAATTATTTCAATCTTAATGTGAAAAGGCAGCTCCTTTTGCCGGAGGGTTGTATTTGTGCACCACCTTTGCCTGACTGCAATGTCATGGGGACTCTCTCCACAACTTCACTTCTCCAAGCCTTGGCTGGAGACAGTCACAGCCTTTATGGTACGAGGTCACGTTGTGGAGTCCTTCAGACAGCTCATCTGGAGTCACTGGCTGCTTTTTGCTCGTTATTTGTGTGCAGAGGAACATGAATCCTGCCTTCAACACGTCCTGCCGCGTCCAAGGAAGCCCATCGAAGGCTGAACGCCTTTGGACACAGGAGGGAGGGAGGGAGGGAGAAAGTTTCATGGATGGTTCCAATCCTCGCAGAAACCTGAAAACAAGCAGCATTCCTCTAGCAACCATTGAATAATAATGATTTGAAGAGCTTTAATTAGATGTATAAACTGGAGAAAGATCCGTCCCGTGCGCGAAGAGGAACGTGGGCGACTGAAGAGAGACTTAACTCAAATGCCAAACCTTATCCCGTCTTCAGAAAATATCCGGCGAAAGCCCACTCTGCAACAAAAGACTTTACATAAAATGTTAAAACAATTATTCTTACAGGAGACCAAAAAAACAAAAAACCAAAGATGAAGTATTTGATAAAATGTCAATTTCTTAAAGGTCTTCAGACAAATCGATCACTGGAGACCAGTGAGTTCAGCGCGAGGAGGGCTGGACAGGAGGCTTGTGACTGCAGTCAGTCTGAATTACGTATTTTCTCATAAGGTTTTGATAAAAAAATTTGATTATAAACTTCAGCAATGGGTTATAGGAATTGTATGAGTGCATACATACGTGTGCTTGTATACATATATATAATAGTATACGGAAATCATATTTCCAGCCTGTTTTTTCCTTTAAGTGGATCCGGGATACTCGTGGGTCTGTGCACAGAAGGTTCTGCTGTAAACATCAATGCATTGAGTTGGAGGATGTACAGAGAATCGAATCACTGTTCTCCAGAGCACTCCCCATTCTCTGAGCAGTCATTAGGTTCTTAGTCTCCTTTCTGCAGGTCATTAATGGAAATCAAAAAAACAAGTGTGGAGATAGCATTCCCTTTGACAAAAGGAGCCGTTCTTTCGATTGTTTCTCGTGGGACAGGCTTCCCATCGGTTTTGCTTTCCTCATTCATGAGGAAACAGCACCAAACTGGGACTGGACCTTGGTTTGTTGGTGGGAGAGATGGTGCTCAGACCAAACTGTGCTCTGGGTTATGAGGGGGAAGCGAGGACCATCTTCCAAACTTGTCTTACTGGTGCTCCTGCTCTTCCTTAGCAGAGTTTGAGGGTTTGTGTGAACGTGTAGTGCCTCCTTCCCTGTGCTGGCAAGCAGGGATGGGGAAAGAGGGGCAGTTGATGGATGTAATAAGAAAGCTGGAGCAAGTGAGGGGCAGTGAGTTACAAAATAGAAAAAAAAAGAAGAAGGGATAAACATAAACTGGGTTAAACGGCTGTCCAAGGGAAGATGCTTGTGTCTCATCTCCATTTCTACTGATCTACTTTTTCTTCTGTAATTTATATACTTTGTCCTGCAGCTTTACGTTATTATTGTTTAGCTGCTGAATTTTGCCTGCAGACCTACCTGTCTGCAGCTTTTGTCCCGCTGTCTGACTGTGAGCCAGCCTCCAAAACACCCTGTACTCAGTCATTAGTCACGGCTGAATACTCTAATATTTGGAACCAATTAGCTATTGAACGAGGGATTTTTCAGTAGTGAATGTGAGCATTTTATTCATTCCCCATTCTTTAAAATACCTTTTTTTCAAAGCACCAAACAAGTCTGGATGAAGCAGTGACCAACAAAGACACCTGTGAGTGATGGTTTGGAGGACAGTTGGTTCTGCTGGGAGGCCACGTCCTGCTCTGCCCTTCCCTGTAACCCTCTCTGGCTTTCTCCAGTGGTTGGTTGAGCTCAGCTACATTATTTGGGATATTTCCTCATGGAAATGGACTTGGCTTTTTTGGAGGAGGAATCTCTGTAAGTCCCAACTTTGTGGAAGCTGATGATGTTTTATTCCTTTATTCTTAACATCTGTAAAAATCCTTCTCCTTTTCTATGCTCACCTACCCTTTCTTCTCCAGCCAAGGAACCATCTGTGGGCTTCCTCCTCTTCTGGGCTTCTTATGTTCTTTTAATAGAGGCTAAAGGCTGGAAGAAAGGGATGTGAGATAATGATCAAATGTTACTGAGAACTGTGATATTAGAGACAGGTCTGCGTATTAATGAAGTTAAAAATTCCTTCTAATTGTGCTGCTTCTTGTAATATATTTTTGTGTGATGTCAGGTCATGGGCAGAGGAAAATCTCATCCAAAATGCTAAAATTTTATATGAAATCCAACAGCAGTTACAAAGGGGTCACAGACATAGCTAAAAATAGCTTCTACTGTGATTGCCTTTGGCTGGACTCCATTAACCTCAGCCATCTGAGTTTTTTCTGTGAAATTTTGTGTTCGTTTCTGAGCTTTCAATCGGCTTTTTAAAGAAAACAGCAGGAGTGGTGTCAGTGGTGTGACCAACAGCGGTAAGAGCAATATAAAAAGTTTCAAAATCACTTGGTTTTGGGTGGAAATAAGAGATGAGCAGAGGAGCTGGGCAGAAGGACCTTTGCTGGTGAGGAAGGTGGGTGTCACCACCGGTGTCCTCTTGTCCCGACAGCGCCAGGGCTGACAGCTGTGGCTGTGGCTCCGGCCGGTAGCGAGACTGTCCCCTCCAAGGTCACTGGTGTTTTGCTCTGGGTGCCAGGCTGTGATTTATCTTCCCCTGCAATATGACTTGAACCTGGGAACTGCAAACAGTAATGCCACACCGTCCCCTTGGCCGGTGTCACGGGGCTGGTTGCAGATCAGCCTCTCCCAGAGCCTTCAGCTGGTTTGGACCCGGCTCCTATGGCTTTCCAGTTTGTTCTGTAATAAAACAATGATTGATGCACCACCTTTTCTTCATATCTTGGAGGTGGGTTAGGTCACCCTAGCCATGAAGACTTCCTTCCCAGGGTATTTCCTTCTGTTTTACCACTGGTCTTCTTAAGCTGTTTTCTAGTACACCAGAGCACGCCCTTATTGTTTCTCTCTCTTCTTTTTGTTTGGTTTTTTTTTTTTTTTTTGTATAAACATTAATTTCCACTGGAAAAATAAGAGCATTCAAACATCACCATAGGAATGCATACGCTTTGTTTGTTCTCTCCTTTGCAAACACAATACAGGTGGGGTTTTTTTGTTCTAATTCTCACTTCGCTTCTATTAAGGAGCAATTTAAGCACCCCTGCGTTATGTTGCTGCCAATTTTCATGGCATTTGGAGAAAAAAATAAGCCAAGAGGTGCAGAACCTTGCAGCTGCCATCGCGGTTGGTGCCTGGCTTAAATTAGCTACACGCAGGCCCTAGGAATTGCTGGAAATTTGGCTGCTGGTCTCAGATACTCAGAGCATCATCCTTCTGCCTTGGGGGAACCTTTCCTCTTGTGCTCCCGTGCTGGGTTTGAGCTAACAAACAGTGGACATGCAAGAAAGCTGCTTTTCTGTTACTCAATTTGCAGTGCACGGGATACTTTCACACTGTTTACCTATTTCAGGGGTTCATTTTACCAAGTAATGCTGTTTTCTTTTAAAATGGAGTCCTGTATCTTCTACCTCCCCTTTTCCCACGTGTTGAAACGTTCTCAACTTCCTCCCTGTGAGTCTTCTTACTCCCCTTTCCATGAGTCTTGTCCTTTGGGAGGAGATGCTGGGAGCAGGAGATGTTGGGACCAGGAGATGCTTTGCTTAGGAGATTCTGTGACCAGGAGGTACTGGGATTAGGAGATGCTGGGTCCAGGAGATGCTGGGAGCAGGAGATGTTGGGACCAGGAGATGCTTTGCTTAGGAGATTCTGTGACCAGGAGGTACTGGGAATAGGAGATGCTGGGAGCAGGAGGTGCTTGTACCAGCCTGAAGATGCTGGGACCAGCCTGGAGCTGCCTGCCTGGTTGGGTTTTCAGGAAGCCTGACCGTGTTTGCAGCTCGGTGCTGTCTGTCCAAATAGATGCAGGAGGTTGAGTTGCACCTACTGTTTGCAGCCTGACAACATTGATAGGGTCTCTTTTCTAGTTTTCATGGTGTTCTTCTTGGTGAACATCCCATCCTTTCCTGGGGTTTGATGGGAAGAGTTTCCCAGGTCAGCAGGAGAGATGGGCAGCTGGGAACAGCACAGGTACCTGTGCCTGGCTGTGTCAGGAGATGAGGAGGAAGGGATTTCTACAGTCCGTTTATGGGAACATAATGGAAAAACTTTAGTTTCTGTGGAAATTGGGAAAGTTGCAGCATTTCTTTGGGTTTCAGAAAGCTCTTAATTTGTGTTGCAAATTCTTCTGCTCATGAAATCGTGCTCTTCCTTGGTGCACATCTGTGCTCAGCAGGATTTGTGCCAGTCCATGGAGAGAAGCAGCGCAGGTCTGACGCTCGCTAGATCTGGCTTCTCTCTGAAGCCAGGCCGTGCAGTCCTCCATTCCCGTTCCTAAAAACAGAGGAAAATTCGGTTTATCATCTGAACACAAAGCACGTGAAGAAAGATGCTTCTCAGAGAAGGTTTCCATCATTACAGTGGTGTGGTGAGCCCTGACCCGCTGATACGGGGCTCGGCAGCCCGAGGTGCTGCTCTGACCTGCGCAGATTGCGGGTAATTACCGCTCTTCTGATTCACTTACTGATATTGGATTTATGAGACAGTTTGTCTTTGGTCCCCATAATGAATTGTAAAGTGATGCCAATGCCTTTTGGAAAAGATGTGAGATTACTAATTATGTTTAGGCAGTGGATTGGAATTACTGGAGTGTCTGTTTGGGACCCTTTTGGCGAGTTGCTGATTTGTAAGTAATGAGAAATGTGTATTACTGGGTTTATTCATATATTTTTTTTTTCAAACCATTCCATTGCAAAGAGAAGTTGTTACAGGATAAAGTTGTTGTTATGCAGGGAAAAAATGAACATGACAGCAGTATTGCAAGCTTAGTGACTGGTATAGATTAGAGGAAATGAAAAATGATAGGATGCAGAGTGGCAATTCAAACATTTGACAGTTTTTATAATAAAAAAGCAGTTCGTCTTATATTGAAAGCCTGTAGTACAAATTTTAGGAGGTGTGGAAGCAAGCCAAGGGGTGTCCTTAAGCAGGAGTGAAGGATCCAATTCTCTTGGATGGGGACAGCCATGAGATCATAGGTGGATGCTGGAAGGTCTCTGACACACCACACCCCAGCCCCAGCGATGGCACAGAGCTCAGGGCACTGGGTTGGATGGACTTGGACGTGGATTGATGGGGACACTGGGACCGTGCCATCCCTTCTGTCTGAGACACCCCAAGGCAGTGCTGGTGTGTCAGCAGAAGCAGCATCCTCCAGATGTGGCAGCATCCTCCAGATGTGGCAGCATCTTCCCATGCGCTGTGCCTGGACCAGCCCCAGCCCCAGGGAGCAGAGCTGGGGGCAGGGAGCTGTGTATGACAGACAGGTGCTCGTTAAGGCACCTTCGTTAATGAGGCTGGAAAGAAGGCCTGGGAAGACCAGGTGTGGATTCAGTCTTGCTCCGCTTTTCTGGACAGGGGAACGTTTGGGAGTGTGACCAAAATGCTGTCAATATGTTTGGTTGTTTCTATACTGAAAGAAAAATATTATCTAAGTGCAAAAATGCTCTTCCATAAGTCATAACGTGATTTGCACAGATGTTTTACGGGCGTGTTTGCATTAGGCCATTCAGGCCTGATGTAATTTATGTGAAATGTGTGTGACTGCTGAATAATATTGTACACACTCGCGTGGAGAAGTTCCTCTGCAATTCAGGGGTTTAAATCACCGTGCCAAAGACCAGAATAGATTGCAGGGGTTTTATGGATCATTCATAATCACAGAATAATTGTGGAATGTGTTCTGCGGTTTGAAATATTTGCCTGGTTAGACACATGGTGACTGAAGTATTCCAGATTAAATCACATGGAGAAACTAAAGAATTAATCCAAAGCAATACGAAAAGTCACATTTATTTTACCTGACTGGCTTCAAGCGGAGTTGGCCAGATGTTGGATACGGCCAAACACCGGAGAGAAAAGCTTGGACTCCTCAGAGCTGATCCTTCTGGAATCCATAGTTTGGGCAGTGCGGGTATCTCCTGGAACAAAGGGGTCCCTGTGACAGAGCCCGTCCGAGGGGCCGGGGTTCTGGGGAGGGGATGGCCCTGTGTCAGCCCTTCCTGAGAGCTGACGGAGGCCAAACAGCTTCATCTTTCATACCCTGGTGCTTGAAGCGTGTCTGAACCCTTTTCTTTTGTCTTTGTGCTGCGTTTGGATAGATCTGGTGGATCAAAACCCTCTGGAATTTCTTTCTTATGAAGGGACAAGACTTTTAGACTTTCTGTGTTCTTAGATGGTTCCTTTAGAAGTGTAATTCTCACCTTTGAGAGGTAGAATGAACGGCACACGTATCTCAATTTGGAAAGTTGTCCTGTAGAAAGGAGAAGGGCAGACTGAAAAAAATCATCTTACGATGAACTTGTGCAAGTCTCTGAAAAAAATGCCATATTTGATTTTACACCAAACACGCCTTTAGGCTCAAAGTTGGAGACACACGAAGGGATTGTTGGTGGCTGGGCAGAAATCCACGTGATGGTGACGAGGCAGGTGGTAAAAGAAAAGTGATGAAAACGTGATATCCCAGGTCCTAGCAGAGGTATGGCTGTGAGACACTGGGAGCTTAGGGAAAAGCTAGCTGGAAAATAGGGGTTTAGGTATTATTTGCTTTAGATCTTATTTGATGGCTCTTCTTTCCAGGAGAAAAAAACAAACAACAAAGAGAAATACAACCCTAAAACTTGTACGTGCAAGGGTGCAGCAGGAAACCAGATTTACCACGTTTGTCAGAATTTCATCTCTTCTCACGGGGGCTGTGCCCGCCAGCACAGTTGTTTCCTTCAGCGCTGGCCTGTGCTTTCACAACCCCTGAACCCTGGAAGCGTCACTCTGCAACTCATTAACAGCTCTGCTAATTCCCAGTGATTGCTTTTGTTTCATTCCAGCGAGAGAACATGCTCAGGCCTGGCCCAAACACGGGGCAGTTTGTAGTAATGACATATATTAGAAACTAATTTAAAACATAACTTGTATGATTGACCATGAGGTTGGGCTCAAACTAAGGTTTGATTCTTTCTTCACCATTTTGCTGGGGGCACAAAGCAGCCGCCTGGGAGGGTTGATTTGGGTCCCTTTGGGACCCTGGACTCGGGTGGCAGAAATGATGCTCCTCAAAGCCACGTCCTTGTGCCACAGCGTGTGTGTTTGGAGTGATGGAAAGTTTTAGATGAATACCTGACCTTTCCCTGCTTGCTCACCTTTTTGAGCCTGGATGCCAGTAAATTTGAAAAGCAGGACCATGACTCAACAGGAGGCATGTCCTGAGCAATGAGTGACTGGAAGGGGTTTGCTCTGGACCATACAAAATGTGGATTTTTCCACGTAGGCATTATTTTCCAAGAATAGCCAATAGGTGAAAAAATATCACATTCCCACATGTACACCACTGGTTTGCTTTGTATAAAATTGTTTATCAGGTATTTTGGGTTGTCCCAGGAGCAGCATACCTGCGGCGAGTTGCCTCCTGATGAAAAATTAAATGTTCCTTCCTCACTTAGCGTTTGCTCATTGCCATTGATTGCTCGCTGTAAATGAGATGATTAATTGGTGCTCTTGGCCTGCCGCATGCTGTGGGGAGGGCACGGGAGGGGTTTGGCTCTGCCGTGACAAGACGTGTGTGTGTTGTGTGGGACACTTGCCCCCAGGCTCATCCCAACAGCAGCTCTTACAGCCAGCAGCTTCACAGTGACCCGTTTTGGATCATATTTTAGTTAGAGAACAATGAATCAGTCTTTCTGTCTGATCTCAGCAGTGGGGAATGGCCAGTTAACGGAGAGGGTGGTCAGTGTCAGGGAGCTTTCTTAGTTCCAACCTAATGGACACAGAAAGTACGTCCCGGCTGCCTCGTGTGCTTTATTAGAGTTATTTTCTTCTTGCCAATAATTGTCATTGTTTAACACAACTATTTAATTGTGCTGCGCAGAAATGCACAGGCGACCGATTAATTACTTCAGACCATCAGCCAGAGCAGAGGAGAAAGTGCTCGGGGCTGGTGGGCTCCCCTTAGAATTGCAGAATCACAGAATGGTCAGAGTTGGAAGGGACCTCAAAGATCATCCAGTTCCAACCCCCTGCCCTGGGCAGGGACACCTCCCACCACACCAGGTTGCTCCAAGCCCCATCCAGCCTGGCCTTGAACCCCTCCAGGGATGGGGCAGCCACAGCTTTTCTGGGAAACCTGTTCCAGTGCCTCACCACCCTCACACTAAAGAAGTTCTTCCCAAAATCTCATCTCAATCTCCCCTCTTCCAATTTAAAACCATCACCCCTTGTCCTGTCTCTCCACTCCCTGACAAAGAGTCCCTCTCCAGCTCTCCTGGAGCTCCCTTCAGATCCTGGAAGGCTACTCCAAGGTGTCCCCGCAGCCTTCTCTTCTCCAGGCTGAACAGCCCCAGCTCTCTCAGCCTGTCCTCACAGCAGAGGGGCTCCAGCCCTCTCAGCATCTTGGTGGCCCTTCATGACCCATCTGGAAAGGCTTGCTAGTCTTCTAAAATTGTTTGGTAATTTCCTGTTACCAAACTGCTTGCCAGCAGCGTGACCAGTTGAAAGATAAATTACTAATTTGCAGGAGGATGATTTTCAAAGGCAGTGGTAACTTGCCCCGTCTCCTCCAGGTCTGGCTGGACACCAGACTGTCAGCACATTCAACATGCAAAGTCCTCGGGTGGTAGAGCTCACGTGCTGGAATTTGTGCTTTTGGAATCAAAGCTTTGCAGTGCTAGAAATGTCAGTCCAAAACTCCTCTTTTTTGATATTTTCTTTAGGAAGGAATTCCATTCAAACAGAAATGTTCCAGAGAACAAAACTGAAATGTCATCTTTTATATCTCTTGGAGCCCTATATTGTGAGGATGTGCCTCAGCCAGTATAGCCCTTCAGGCCGGGAAAGTTTCTGCACGTCAAGAGTTCTGCCGTGGCACATTGTACATTGTCTGCTGTAAATGTCACCCTTTGTGCACCCCTGCTGGACTGCGAGGGGAGATGTGAACTCGCATGAAAACGTCTGCGTGTTCATATTTCATTTGATGTTCACAGTAATTACAATCAGGATTAATTCATTCAGTCTGAGCGCGGATACTATGCACTGTGGGAACGCTAAAGTATTGATTTCTGGGTGTGAGGCTGGACGTAGAGAAGCAGGAATGCCTCAGAAAAATACAGAAAGGGGGCAAAGGTTTTTCTCAAAGGGGAGGAAGGACAGCCCCAGTCCCAGCATCAGGAAGGACATCCCAAGTGCCTGTCCCGGGGAGGACATCCCCAGTCCCAGCATCAGGAAGGACATCTCCAGTCCCAGTATAAAGAAAAACATCTCCAGTCCCAAATGGGAACCACATGCCCTTCCAGTGCCGTTTCCCAGCACAAGGTGTATCCTCCTCCTCTGGCCCTCCATTAACACCATTTGGACCTCGCTAACTCTCCCCAGCCCTCCAGCCTCCAGGATCTGCCTCCTTGGCTGAAGGTCTCTGGCCCCGAGGAAAAGACCGAAGAGAAGGAAATCAGAGAATCACAGAACAGTTTATGTTGGAAGGGACCTTAAAGCTCATCCAGTTCCATCCCCCCTGCCCTGGGCTGGGACACCTCCCACCAGCCCAGGTTGCTTCAAGCCCATCCAGCCTGGCCTTGGCCCATGAACTGAGTGCAGCCTCCTCCTCAGGCAGGGTGGGAGTCAGGGAAAATGTTTTGGCTCTCCAGAAAATGCTCTTTCCCCTTGACTAAGCAGCAGAGAGTGCCCTCCCAGCTGGAGCACACAAATGTGGATGCCTGCAGTAGGTTACGAGAACATTTTCTTAGAAGGTCTGTGCTTTGGAAAGAAATCAGGGCAGTGCTGTGTGGCACAGAGCTCTTCCTGCCAGAGTCACGGCTGATGGGCTGCAACTTCATGGCTTTCTGTGAGTGTCTTGCGGGGAAAAAAAGAAAGTTTGGATGCGAAATATACAGCCATTACAAGAGAAATTTCAATTTTGCAAGGGCTAGAAAGCAGCATTAAGCTATAATTAAAAAGTTATTGGAAACCTCCACAAGGCTCCAGTTCAATTTAATTAATGCAGCCCTTCCTCCATCCGAACGGCAGCAATCATTACAGTGGCATTTCAGAGGTTGCACAAATCTGGATTCTACCTATTTTGAATGCTCCATGTAATTATAATTTTCTCATATCCGTCCCGCTTTCCTTAACAGAAGTTAAAATTCTGCAAAACTGGGCTTTACTGTGGGTTCAACGTTCCTCGTTACTGCACTGGCCTAATGATGTCAAGGAAAAAAGTTTTGAAGCATTGAACACAGAAGTTTTTCTGCTTCGAAGCAGGAGCCCACACATTGGGCTGCACAGTGATGTGAGGAAAAAGGAAAATGGGCTGTTGAAGCCAAGAATTAAAAACCCCTGTTGATTAGCTGCTTCGTTAGCAATCAGTGTGTGTTATTTCACTGCCAGACCTCTTCTTTTTTTTCTGCAGACTTTCAGGAGAGTGTTTAGTGATTAGAAGAGCAAAGATGGGAAGAGTTTTGAAGGTCTGTGGATGGAAGCACTGTAATTTTTGCGTTGCGTGGACTTTCACCTTGGGGCTGTGAGTCTCAAAGTGCTCCTTGAGCAACCTTAGCAGCTTCTTCACGCTGAAATGAAGTTGTATTTTTGGAGGAGTATTTTTGAAAGGCAGAAGGGTTGCTGTGGTCAGTCTGGAAGGTTGGAGGGAGCTCGCCCTTTTGGACGAGAAGGTTCTTTTGTAAAGACACAGAAGTGAATTCTTAACGTATCCAGGGCTGAGGATGGAGAACAGTGCTCTGAGAAACTGCAGGCAGGGCTCACCTTTGTAGACGCTTTGGGTTTGCTCCCCTTGTACACAAAACTGCCTTTCATTCTGCAGCTACAGACCATGTTAATGTGACTCTAGATCCTGATTTTCCCTGATAAAGAATCACAGAATTGTCCAGGCTGGAGGGGACCTTTCAGACCGTGGAGTCCAACCATCAGCCCAGCTCTGCCCGAACCCCACTGACCCGTGTCCCTCAGCACCACGGCTGCCTGGCTTGGAAATCCCTCCAGGGATGGGGACTCCACCCCTGCCCTGGGCAGCCTCTGCCAAGGCTTCACAGCCCTTTCCATGAAGGAATTGTTCCCAATCTCCATCCTAAACCTCCCCTGGCACAACTTGAGACCGTTTCCTCTTGTCCCATCACCTATTCCTTGGGAGAAAAGACCCGACCCCCCAATCTTTCCTGTGCAGAAGATCCAGTACCTTTACTGTAGGATACTCGCTTGGTTGTTGGCACAGTTTTCCTGGCACCTTATTTGGGAATTGTTTCAGCAGTACCAGTTGTGGTTCGAGCAGTTTTTCAATCTCTCAGCAAATCATTTGATTTTAGCTGAGTTTATCCTGTTGAGAGTGAAGTGACTCAGATGTGTCTTACACAGTTGGCAGTTTTGCTTTGTGTATTTTTGAATCAATAATGTATGCAAATCAAAGATGGGAACATTTTCAGCAATTAATCAACGTTGTAGTAGAATAGACATTACTGAATTTAGTGGAAGTATTTTTTTTTATTTCTAATCAGTATTACACTGATGTTAGAAAAAAAACTGTCTACAACTTTGATGTGCCAGACCTCTGAAAGAGCCATTTTTCAGGTTACAATATGAATTTTTTAATATATATTAAAAATCACTGTAACTGTTTAGAAATTCAGATGCAGTATTGTAAGAATAAAAACATGGGAAATTCCATCTGAACATGAGGAGGAACTTCTTCCCTGTGAGGGTGGCAGGGCCCTGGCAGAGGCTGTCCAGAGGTGGTGGGGTCTCCATCTCTGGGGACATTCCAACCCAGCCTGGATGTGTTCCTGTGGGACCTGCTCTGGGTGACCCTGCTGTGACAGGGGGTTGGAGGAGATGATCTCTGGAGGTCTCTGTCAAACCCGTATCATCCTGTGATTCTGTGATTCCGCACAGGAATTCCTTTCTTTAATAAGAAAATGCAAACAAAGTTTATTGTCACCATGGAACGATTATTGATAGGGATAGATATGTGTTGCTGCCAGCCTCCAGGCACGGTGCAGTCCTTGCTAACTGGCAAACTGGAACTGCTGGAAGTTCATCTGAGGTTAGTAGCAGTCAGCAAAGGGGATTTTTATTTTTTTTTCCCCCCAATATTGGTATTTTCCAAGCCTAATACTGCTGCTGGTATTCCCTGTGTTTTTTATAAGCATGTGTCATTAATTTGTGAGAACTTTGGTGCTTTGCTGAAGGGTTTATTTTATTTTATGGTAAAACCCTGCTCTGTTTGGAAGGGGGAGGTCTCTCTGTGGTGACTCAGTGAGGGGAGAAGATCCCTGGAGCTGTGGGTGCCAGCCCTGGGCATCGGCAGGGCAGGAGGCGCTTCCATCGGCACTGGGGTGGGAGATGGCCTTTTCCAGAAGGAGGCAGCGGGACAGGAGTGCCGCCTGACGGGTGATGAATGTTGTGTCAATAGTTGTACCCACGTCTTTGTGTTTAATAGGCTTTGATGGACTTTTCTCCCATTAATTTGTCTAATTGCTTTTCAAATCCATTTATGTGCTTGGCTCCCGCAGCATCCTGTGGTAATGAGTTCCACAGTTTAATTATATGCTACATGAAAAAATACTTTCTTTTCTTTGTTTTGCACCTACTGCCTAATTCTTTCGTGACAACCTTTTGTTCTTGCGTTTTGAGAAACAGCAAACAGTTGTTTGTCGTTTCCCACCTTTGCTGCCGAGCCTGATTCTCTGGGCATCCTCTGCGCATCCCCTCCTCCTCAGGCTGGATAGTGCTTTATTTATCTGCCTTTGGACAGACCCTCCTGCAATCAGTTACCCGGTCTTGACAAGTTTTTCATACCTTTTCTCGGTCTTCTGAATCCTTTTTGAGACAGGGTGTCAGATGTGCAAACTCTGGCGCTGCTGTGGATTTTTAATGGCACAGTGACATTTTCCATTGTCCCCTCCCCTTCCCTTCCCTTCCCTTCCCTTCCCTTCCCTTCCCTTCGACACAGGGAAAAAGAGGATAGAAAACTTCTATTCTTTAAAAAAAGAATTAAAAGAAAGAAAGAAAGGATCAAACTGTGTCCTCTCAATATGAAAAATTNCTCTTCCCTTCCCTCCCCATACCCAGGGTATTTCTACTTGTTGCTTTATTGTGTTTGTTGTTTTTTTAAATCCTGCCTTTTGTCACAGGGAAACAGATCCTGAGAGCAATAACTTGCTGAAAGAATAAGCTCTGTCTGCATCCATCCATCCACACACATATATGTACCCACACAGAGAATACAGATACCCTCTGTTCTAAGAAATACAAGTTCCTGCAAAATCTTTAAGGGAAATTTCTCCTTTCAGATGGCCAAGGAATTAAGCTCAGGTCAGCCAAAGTGATGGGATCTCTGGCAGGGCCCTCTAAATGTGGAGCGTCGTCCCTGATGCGTGGGCAGGGTCAGTGCCTGGCTCTTAGCAGTGAGTGCTGGGGGGTGAGAGCTGCCTCTTATGCTGAGAAATAGTGAAATTATTGTAATGAGGGTGATAATGAAGTAATTGGCGGTTCTCTTCTTTCCTGTCCTGCTCAGAGGAAAAGTGCTCTGGAGAGTCCCTGTCCATTTCCTAGGGTTAAGGGATGGAGTGGAACATCAGAAGCCGCGCAGCCTGGTGTTTGAGGTTCTGCATCCAATTAACACATTTCAGCCTGATGAACTTCAAGAAATGCCAGCATTTCTGTGTATTCTGAAGCTGAGTTACTTCTGTAATTTGGTGAACTTTCTGCGTGATGATAATTGTGAGTTTGTTGAATGTTCTCATCAGTTAAATGACTCACCAGGATGGACATGCTGATCTTAGGCAAGGCCGTAATCTCTTATTTCAACTCAGTTTTAGCTCATCTGTTCTTATACCTGTTGTCTCACTCATCACATCTTGGTGCATCCCTTCTGGATCCCTTGCTGGAAGCAAAGGGTTAACTGGGTTTGCTCCTATCCCTGACTGCACAACTGTAAATAAAAAGTTTATTAAAACTGACTGGAAAGGAGGGAATTCTCTCATGACGTATTCCCAGGCAAGCAGCGATGTGTAGGCTTACCTGGGGAAGAGCAGAGGCTGAGTGAGAGGGTAATTATGTTTTATTATTATTATTTTTAATGTTGTTATTATTATTGGTGGTAATAATAATAATAAGAAGAAGAAGCAGCTGCTTTTACTGTTGGGGAGGGTGCAGGTGCCGAGCTCTGGGGAAAAGGCAACTGGTTTTAGTGGAAATGCTGGGATTTGCCTGCACGTCCTTAGTTGAAACCTTGAGTTTTTCATCTTGTTACCAAACGGGTATCATGAAATAGAGTGAGTGGCAGCCCCAGCTTCACCCCGAGTGCTCATGGCACACCGTTTCTGACACCTGCACTGCTAAAAAACCCCCCACTTTATTTTATCCCTCCCCCAGTTTTTATTTTGGGGGTTTCGTAGTTCTTTTTTTTATTGGAGTCAAAGCAGAGACAGCCAGCTACGAGGGAGAAAAGGAGGCAAGGCAAGGCAATGCCGCTCAGAATTGTCTTTCTCTTCCCATCCCTTCCTCTCCCGATGGCACAGACACAGAGAGGTGGCAGACGTGCAGGTCATCTCTGACTCTTTGCCTTCAAGCTGAAGTTTCAAAAGGTTGTTGAGATTTTTAAGGCTGAGACAGTAGAAAATGATTAGTGGAGTAAAGCCCGTTCTATAACCTAGTGAATATGGGGTACAATCTTCTCACCCTCTACCTGCAGGGGGACAGGGCATCCTTCTGTGCTGCTTCTAATCTCTGTTTTAATCCTTTGCTACAGTTTGATCCTGATGAGATTAGAAACTTAAAATGATTCAGCATTACATTATTTAACACCCAGCCTCTGTAACCATGGTTTCCTTGGTGTGCCTCTTCCATCAGAAGAGGAGCTTTCTTTTCAGCGGGGGAAAAATGGATTTGTCAGGAAATTCCGAGAAAGCCTGAATCTCACCTTGTTTGTATTGGTGTAAAAGCAGGTAAATCCATTAACAGAACCAACAGGGTTTTTGTATTCCAGGGGCATCTTGGAGCACCCTCTGGGCCTGGAAGCCTGCCTGGGCTGCCCGTGCCGCTCGCACGCTGCTGCAAATTAATGCTGGCAGACTTTTAGTAGGGACAGTGTTTCACTGTTCATCTTTTATTCTTCCACGTTAATGGAATTGCCATTGCCACGTTTAATGTGTGGTTTTTTACCACCAGAAAAGCACTCCTGGTCATTCCAGAACAACTTCATTTTGCTTTGCTGCTGCAGAGAAGCGTTGCGACGTCTTCTTCTCTGGGTTTAAGATCAAGCTGTAGTGAAATTCTCCTTTGTGTTGTTGATGTTGTTTTCAGCTGTTTACATCCAGTCTGTATAGCACCATATAATAGCCTGGTTATCAGCTTGGCAAGCAGGAGGGAGAGGAGAGAACACATTTATCTTGCGAAATTTAGACCAGCAAAGCGGAGAAGCTGTTTCAGCCTTACAGGAGAAGGTTTTAAAGCCCTGTAAAAGATAGGAGGGAAATTATTTCCCAGCACAGGCAAAAGTACTTCATCCCATCAGATGATGCCAGACAAGCAGAACCTGCCACGGGCTTGTAAAAGCTCAGCTAAGCTCGTTAAGGGCAGGGGTAGTGCCTGTGCCAAAGCCTTAGCTAAACCTGGTGTGAGCTGCAGAGCCCAGCGCTGGCACCGGGGAGAAAAAGTTCCTGGGATGCTCTGCCCCAGAGCCCCCTGCAAATTTAGGCTCCCTGGAGATATGGACCTTGTGAGCCCACACACATCTCCATGGGACAATTCCGTCTGGTTCCTCAAGTGCCCACTTCGTTTGTATTCTTTCAAAGACTAAGTTTTAATACATTAATTCACTGAAGGGGAAGTTTGGGGGATTTTTTCTGTGTTGGAGTAATCGCAGTGGCTGCCCAGGCATGGGGATGGGTTGTTCACTCAGACTTGGGTGTTTTCCATCATATTTCGGACTTTTTGGGTGCAACTGGAAGCTGTTCCAGTAGTAAGAAATAGGACTGCTTTCCCAGACATTTTATAGGTTGTACATTTTCAATTAGTCAAAGAAATACTGGATAAAATGGCAAAAAAAGACTCAAGGAAAGCAGAGTATGCTATGGATGTGAGCTCGAGCTGGAAAATCAACAGGGGTAGTTCCATGAAGTAGAATGAGAAGTGCCCGAGGGACACAGGAGCAGAAGAAAAAGGGTCTGTAGGAGTGATCTGGTGGTGACGTGGCTGTGGGTGCCATGCCGTGGTACCTGCTGCTGCAGAAGGGGGAGGCAGAGGCAGGGAACGGGCGGTGAGATCCCGAGCATTCATCTTCGTTAAGGAGGGCTGGAGATGAGGGTGGTCACTTCGGGTTACCCAGAGGTGCTCAGGGGCTGGAGGCAGAAGCTGAACACCTCATGCCATAGGGGCCGTAGTTACGCTGCTGGAGATTAATTTGGTTACCTAAGCTAATCAAGTTGTTTGCATCGCTACCTAATTTCTCTTATTCTATTAGCATTAGAATAAGAGAATGAATTATGAATAAATAAAATATGTTGTTGGAGTGAAATGAAGCCAGGAAGTATTCTCTCCCAGTGATCAAAGCCAATTAAAAAGGTGGTCACGTGTGTTGCTGTTTTCCCCTACAAGAACTGTCTAACAGACCTTTGCAGTTTTTTTCAATTCCAGTTCCAGTATTGTATTAATTCATTGTAAAGCCTTTTCCTTAATGCACTTTATCTTTAAAGCCTTCTGACTTTACAATTCTAATTAAATTTCATTTCATATATTACATTCATTAATATATTCCCTTAAAAGCATTTACAATTCATTGTCTTTATCCACTCTGCAATTAAAAATGTTACTGTGGTTTGCATCTCAGAAATAAGCGGCGGCTGCCTCTCCCACCAGCGCCGAAAAGACTCTGAAAAACCTCCAACCTTATCTCTAAATTTCTTTTTTACTCCTCGTGCCCTAATCCGTGCTTCCAGAGTCGTTGGTGACTCAACAGGAGAGTTTCTGGGTGGCAGCATCCCTCACCTCCCTAATTCTCCCCATTACCATAAGCCGGGGAACATTTGGTGCCGGTGCCGGCAGTCATGCGGCAGCGACAGGCTGGTGTGCTGTCCAAGCAAAGAATTGATTTAGAGCATTACCTGGGCAGTCTGCTTTTCTTTCCAAAACAGTAGCGACTATTTTCAAACTAGGTGTGTTCTTGGGAAGCTCTGCTGTGTCTGAGGCGGCCCTACGTTTGGGCAGGTCCTTCCCAGGACTCTATTTGCGTTATTAATGTGTTTTTAACACTGATGTGTAAAGAGCAAGCTGAGAACATTTAGCACAGTCACCATTTGAATGAGAGCTATAAAATTGCAGCATCTGGTGGTATTGCCAATGGCCAGCTCCAGACCTCCCACCAGGGCAAATCTGTGCAGGCAACCGGAATTCTTTAGGTGGAAAATTAAGTAGAGAAGAAAGAAGGGACGTGTAAGTCGTATGTTGGGTGTAGAAATGGGCATCAGGGAGAAAGGGTGTGCGGGTCTCGTATGGAAACAAACTCCAGAATTTGAAGGTAAAATTAAATGCAGAAGGCTCTGTGGCTGGGTGGAAATGTTCTGGTTTTAACTCAGAATTCCAGGTGCAAATAAAGAGGGAAGCCAGCACAGTTGTTTCAGTTTGTCGAAGGGATGCGTGAAATCTCTGCACACGTGTTCCCTGTGGATTAGTTATGCCAAGACGGAAAGGCTGATTGACGGCTTTGGAAAATAAAGGAATATTGAACTACAGAGCACAATTAATACCGACAAATCCCCTTTGAGGCTGGTGCTGGGTATCAGTCCTGTCAAGGGAATGAGGAGCGCAAGCTCCTGAGATGCAGGACCCCGTCATGGTGCAGCCTGATGGTCCTGGGGTGCAGAGCGTGAGGTTTAAGACCCCACTGCTCAGAGGTACCATCAAGACCAGTACATTTGTGCCCCCGTACTGGAGGAGCAGTGGGGAACTGGGATTTCCCGTGGCCGTGGGGAGACCCCTCTGCCCAGGGCAGCTCCACAGGAACCTCTCCCCTCGCTGGGTCCCTCATCCCTGCCAGGATCCCGGTTGGATCAGGGACCCTGCTCCTGCCTGGGGATATCGGGAGTCTCCATCTGCACCACAGGACTTTCACTTGGCCTTTCATTTCCCACCAAATAATTTGTTCCCGATGGGCTGGGGTGAGATGCTGTATTGAGAGGGGGGAATAATCCTGGTTTGAGTGACAAAGGACCAATTTCTCTTCTAGTGCTTGGGAAAGCTGCACTTTTAGAAGACTCCAGTGGCAGAGTTTGTGACAATATTTACTTTGCAGCCATCTCTGGGGTGTTGGTTTCATGGTCTTGGTATTTCTGAGCTCTCTGGGTACAGGGATGAGGGGGAGCCAGACCCAGGCACCCAGGCTGCCAACAGGGTTACTTCATACCAGGAACGGTACATTCTGTATAAATTAGGAAGTTTGCTGAGGGGTTCTCTCTCTGTCTCTCTCCCCCTCGATGGCTGGATCCTGAGAATTCCTTGTCCTGGTGCCAGAACCCCAAGCCCATCCCATCCTCCTGGAGCCGCAGCGCTCGCAGGGTCCCACCTTAGCTGTTCCTACTGAGATGGACCAGCTTCTGCTGGGAATGGGCTGGGGAGAGTCCTTGGGGGCTGTATGTTGATATTGGGATCAATATTTCTTCTTTAGTGTTATTAATGTTAATTATCTAGTCTTACTCTATTAAATCTGTTTGTATTTCAACACATACCTGTCCTTGTCTTTTCCCAATTCCCCTTCCCGGGTCATGGGGGGAGAGAATAGTTGCCTAAACAACAATAAACTGTTGTGGCTTTCTCAAACCATAACATCTTGATTCATCTTTCTGTCTCCCACGATGCTTAAAACCTCATGATCCCGCTCCACATCTGGCTGCTCTGCATTTCTGTGGCTCGGAGCCCCTCTCCCCACTTGCGCTCATTTGTCC
>VXBW01002917.1:17293-103787 GCA_013400375.1 Thinocorus orbignyianus
AGAAATAAGGGCCCACAGTCCTCACTCAAATCTCAAAGGCAGCTAAAAAATTCCCAGTGATTTCCATAATACAGGACTAGAGCTATAACACCAACGTGATATTAGAAAGAAACATCAGGGACCAAGGGAAGAGGAAAGGAAAAGTAAATGCTTCAGCACACTTATTGAGGTGGAAAAGGTCTAATAAGGGAGTTATTACACAGTTTCCACGCTTTCAGCTATCACTCTGGGGACTGATTAAGCACCAACAGATTTAGAAACTATTTTTCTGGAAGCTGGTGAGAGATCAGTTGTGCTACTGCTTCTGTAACACAAACCCTGAGGACTAATTCCCAGCTTTCAAACATATAAAATAATTATTACAAGTCAGCAACATTATTACATGGCATTTGTTTGAGGTAGCAGAGGTGTGCAAAAACAGTTAACAAAACCCTTTCTCTCTTCTCCTGCATGTGTTAGGCTAGAAAGCAGTGGTGGAGGTGGATCTACATAAAGCCATGCAGAAAAACTGGAGAAGAGTTTATGCAGAAGAAAGGAATGAGGAAGATGATTTTCTGCAATTCTTATAGAGCTAAACAGAAAGAAAAAGCAGAAAATGAAAGGAGCAATGAAGGAGGACAAAAGACGACAGGACAGCAAATTTTTGAGGTTTGGGGTTTTTGTTTAAATCACTTGTAACTGCTTCTTTCCTTTGCATCTGGACCTTTGTGCTGAGAAACCCTCAGCTGCTTACTTTCTGCCAGAAAGCAACTGGTAGATTCCCCTCATACAATTTAAAGAGATCTATCCCTTACTGGCAGTAACTCCTCCTAAACCATCCTCCAGCCCTACACAGAACTAACTGTCTTGAGTAAACACATCCACTGCATGTTTATAAGCACAAAAACGTGAGGCTTAGCAGGGACAAAAAGTCTGATAAAGCCCCAGCAAACAAGCTGCATCCCAGAGCAGCAGCTGATTTACAGCGGTAGCAACAGTTGAAAAATGCTCAACAACAACCTCAGTGCTCTGCATTTTCAAAGTAAGAGCTCATAAACACAGAACTGGGACCACTTCATTTGGAAAAGCTGCTGCTTGTGTGAACTTGAAAGTTTCTGGGCAATAATTTACCAGGAAATCAGCAAAAAGAAAATCCTTTTTTATTGTTTTCTAATGAAACATTTTACACACTGACACATACATAGTTTCAAACTGTTTCACAAATATTTTTTATTTAGCAACTAAAATCTAACAGCATGCACAAGTCTCCAGCCCACATCAGCCAGCACTGAACAGTGATTACAGCTGCCTAGAGTTGAAAATTCCACGGGTTCAGAATTTTAAACTAGGTGTTCCTTCATCAGTTTCAAGTTATCTATATAATAAACACAATTAAGCAGGGGAGGTTCCATGCTTAAAGCAGATATTCCAAATTTAGTTTAAAAAAAAACAACAAAAAACAACACAACCAAACAATGGTTCAAAAACTCTAGTTTCACTTTTCAGGTAATAGTAAAAATTCATCCTCAATCCACCCTCAGAGACCTTGCACTCACCTTGTCCATTAGATACGTAGCAGAGGAAAGCCTTTTTACTATGAACGTGTTCCACATCATCAGGGCGATACCTACAACAATCACAAATTTGTAAACTCCAAGTGAGTAGAAAAGAGATGTACAGGTATGGAGCGCAAAGCCACAGGCCAGAGTTCCCTTAATGGGAGGGGAATTTAAAAAAATTGGTGAATGAAACAAGAAGGAACGGGCAGCCACTTTGCTACTTTTTAGCTGGCCTTTAGATTTCAGATTTCTCAGGAATAACACAGCCAGAAGTAAAACGAGTCATTTGCTAAAATGATTACATTACGCAGACTAGGTTAAGCACTGCAGGTGCACAGAAAGGCTGGTGTAAGCAGGAAAGCTTTAGACTCTGCCTTAGGCAAAGCACACTTATTTGCAGACATTTAAATTGTCCCTTATTAAAAAGGACAATTGCAATCACAGTCACTAAAACAGAGTATCAAGAAATGCACTAAAAGTAATTGACTGCAATAAGCATGTACCACTATTTGAAATTTCAAAGCAGTTTTATTATGGTTTTAGTTAAATACATTAACTTTATTTAATGCACTTATTTTCCTGTTTCTAATGGAAACAGAGTTTCAATGTGAAAAACAAAAGCTTGAATGTCAGCAGAAAGTTTTGGGGTTATTTTTTTAGACAAAATATCCATCACTACTACAAACTGCATGCATTTAGACCAGCTGACATACAGTCACTTATTCTGTTGTTTTACAGTATGAACAAAGATCTCTTTTAATAGTATTTCATACTTACCGTGCTGAACATGAGCATTAATGATGCATCTCAGGTGATCTATAGACCTAATAAGAAAACATGCTTCCTTATGTAAAACAAAAAAGTAAAAGAAAAGGTTATTACATTATTCAAAACTCGGTTTAAACGTAAACTATTGACTCTCAAAGGGCCCGGGCAGACTATTTTAAAGCTACTATTTCTTGACAGCTGCAAAACTTGTAAGTTACTCTGACACCACCATCTTCTCTGCTATTCTCTGACAAACATACACGCACGTGGCAAAATGTGTCTCACCAGCATGAACCAGACTGTGATTTCAGCACCATTTCCAGGGCTTCATTTCAGCATGTGCACCGCTATAACACACTCTGCTGAGAGGTGTCTCCAGGGACTACAGTCATTCTTCAAATGCAGAATCTATTTGTGCTAGAAAGATTGATTTTTACTCCATTTCATTATGATGGAGTAAGTTATTAACAAGTGGTTCCCTTGAGAATGTTCTGTAGCCAGGCATTATATTGCACAGATCTAAGGAGTGCTAATTTCGATTTTAGTATCATCTGAATGCAGGATAACATTTTCCAGTATTAGAGAAGCTCTAAGAGAGGAGTGGAGAAAATTATTTACTTATTTATCTTCCTTTCTCCTACGACAATTCCCAGCAGTGGCCGGGGAATCTAAGAATGTTCAAGAAATCTCTCTTTCACCTTACAAGTCAATGGGTTCTAGTCTAACAAATTTAGCATTCTGTGATCTGTTTTACTGTATCTAGAACAGACAAGAGGTTCATCGCAACCTTCCAGTACTTGACTGTATTTTGTGCAAGTACCAAGCAGTCTAAAAGTCTTATCCACACTGCTTATCTGAATCCAGTCTGTACACTTCCACTGCCGAGAAGCCAGGGGCTCAGGAACACACAGCCCTGCCTTCACAAGGTGCCATCCCCTCAGAGCCCACCTCCCCTTTCCCAGTTCCGTTTCTGCTTGGCCCTTCGCCCAGAAAAGCAGCAACTACTGGGCTTCCAAAGTCAACCTTCGGAACGGAAGTTTTTATGAGCTAGTATAAACTTGTGAAACAAATGAAATTATTTTTACCTCTGGGTCCTTATTCCACTGCACCACATATTCCCAGCAGCAATGTGCATGGAGCACGTCCACCTCAAGACTACATGGGAACTGCTGATATGCTAACTGCAGCAACTCTAGAAAAAGAAAATCTGAAGTTACAAGGCAGACCTCTTCCTACTGTCATTTCCTAAGGCCTCACAACAACTAAAACATCTAAAGCATCTCTGCAGGCATTTACGATCCAGAAGATTCATGTTATTTCCTTACCTAGAATTGTTTCCAAGCCTGCATCCAATTCTGATTCCTCAAGGAAGATATTAGCGTGCGTTTCTACAGATTCTTCAGTACTATCTGTATTGTTTTTGTATTGGGCTAAATTCAGCACAAGAGGACTGAAGCCTTGCTTAAAAACCCACTTCGCTACAGTGTCAGCAACACCTCCTGGGGCATTAAAGAAAAAAAAAAAATTAAAAGGTTATAAGGTATAGTCAATGTATCCCAGAGGATTTACGGTTCAGAATCAAAGGACAGGAGAAGAGATAGAAATTTTAACTAATACCATTAATACATAAGGATAACTTTGCCAATTAGAAAACCTCCTAATTAACTAATTAGATATTTACAATGCAGTCTTTACAGTAATACCTTCTTACAATTTTAAAATGCTGTTCTATGTGGTTTGCATTACTTTTTACATTACAGAAAGTAACCAGCAGAACAAATTCCAGTGCAGTGTATATCATAAATTCAGGCAAGGATGGCTCAGAAGTCTATTAGAAAAACAACCAGCCATTGTTCCAAGGGAAAACAAGCGTACCTTTTCCAGCTTCAAGTAATTTCTTTACAGAAAGCCTGCCCAAAGGCTCAGTCTGGAGTGATGAAACTCGTTTTGTCCTTTTGCTCACTTTGCTGTGCAGCAGCGTTTGAAGTATCAGACAATCCTCCAGCTGTTTCAGCAAAAGCTTCCAATATTCAGTATCAAGGGAAAGTGCTTCCCAGGATTCTGTGTCCGAACCTACAACTATTTGGGAAAACTAACAGAACATAGGAACTGGTTTAGGTCTGTTCACTTAAAGTAGCACAGTTTTGTTTAAAAAAAAAACAAAAATGCATTGTATTGAAATGGAAAGCTCTGTCCTAAGAACTACTGCATTTTAAATAATAATTTAGTTCAAGATGTGTACATTAACTGTTATGCAAACAGCAATTAATATCCCACACTGCTCACAAAATGCAGAGTCTTAAAAGAGAAATGTAAGGGAATAAAAGGACCTGAAAGGTCATCATATAGTCCCATTTTGAAGTTCACACTTAGTTGAAAAGTAGATTCAAGATGAATCCACCTACATTTCAGTTTCCTATCATATTAAAAAAAAACGTATCATGCACAGAACCACTGGATCACACCACATCACAGCTCTGTGTATTATTTTGATAATTCTCGGGTTTATCAGCAAAAGCTCTACCAGGAAGCCCAAGAACCTTTCCCGTGGGGCACAGATCTGATTTGCAGCTTTGAGCACCAAGACAGCAAACCCCAGAATTCTCAGAAGCTTGGCCATTAACAGTCTTAGGCTTTAAACCAAAGGATGGTAGGGGAAAAAAAAGGAGAAGAGATAAATGGTTTTATAGCAGGGAAGTTTTGAGGGAAATAAAGCTCTTGCTTTATTCTTTTAAGAGTAGAAAAGAATGTGACAAAGGAGAGAGCTGTGGGTAAATCATAATATGTTGCAACGTACCAACATTCCCACAGGGGCAACGCTAACAATTTTAATATACAGAATTTCAGTAGTTGAATGTGCAAAAAATACCAGACGCTTCTAAGTCATCTAGTTATAATTTATTTAGCAGACTATTTAAAAAACTGACTATAACCTAAACTCCATCTAATCTGTTAAGGCAAGAGGCAAAATACAAATATGCTTAGTGCTATGCAGAATCATAGAATGGTTAGAGTTGGAAGGGACCTTAAAGATCATTGAGTTCCAGCCCCTCTGCCATGGGCAGGGACACCTCCCACTAGAGCAGGATGCTCAAAGCCCCATCCAGCCTGGCCCTGAACACTTCCAGGGCGCATCGATAACTTCTCTGGGCAGCCTGTTCCTGTGCCTCACCACCCTCACAGGAAAGAATTTTGTCCTAATATCTAATCTAAATCTCTCCTCTTCGAAGAGGAACATAATAACTTATATTTAAGAACATAATAACTTTTTACATTTTGACCAGCAATGCTGTCTGGAGTTTCAGAGTGTTAATCACAACATTGTGAAAAGACACTTATTGCCAAAAAACCTCCACCCACCCATCACATTAAGAAGTAAAGGATGGTAACATAAGGGCTAACAAAATTCACCGGTCTTTAAAAAAAAGTATATATATTCAAACTGCATTAAAACAGATTTACCAAAGTTCAGTCAACTTCTCAAATATATGTGGAAACTGCGTAGGCGTTAAGTTTGTCAACATCATTTGCTATGAAGAGAAACACTCACTGTACAGTTCCCACCACATATTTAAATAAACAGTTCTGATACATCATTTATTCGCCTCAGTATAATATTCTTCAAATTCAAATACAAATTGCAAGGCTCTGTGCCCACGCCAGGATGCCAACAACTGTAACAGAATGACACCCTCAGCACTCAAGGACAGCAGTCTCCACGGAACTGATACAGCAAATAAAACAGAGGGGAGGTGCAGGCTGCCTTACCTTTTTCTCCGTCACAGTGTCAATTATCTGCGCAGTCACAGCGTGCCCAACGTGTGCAGACAACAAGGCAGCGGCGTTGTTTTCAGACTGAAGGCAGGCCATGCGCATTTGCTGCCACCACGGGGACACCGACTGCGTGTCCCAAGACTCGTCGATGGCAACTGTGGGGAAAGGGAGTCACTTGGTTTTGGAACTGAAAAAGCTGCAACCAGCCCCTAAAGCATCACTTACTAATGCAGGTGATACTAGGAGAAGTTCCCAGTTACTCTGCATTTTAAATGTGAGCTGTAAACAAGCAGTTGCCTGCTGAAAAAGGTAACGTGGAGTAGAATGTGAATTACTCATACTCCAGGTTTAATTCGCAAGAAACGGGCAATGGATCTACATCACCAGGCAGTAAAACCTGCTGCACGCTTACTAGATCTAAGCAATACTACAAAATGATGCTCCGCAACACAGCTGTTTTTGTGATTTCACAGAATCACAGAATTATCAGAGTTGGAAGGAACCTCTAGAGATCACCTAGTCCAACTCCCCTGCTAAAGCAGGATTGCCCAGAGCACATCACTCAGGATGGCATCCAGGCAGGTCTTGAAGGTTTCCAGAGAAGGGGACTCCACAACCTCCCTGGGCAGCCTGTGCCAGGGCTCTGGCACCCTCACCGCAAAGAAGTTTTTTCTCATCTTTGAATGGAACTTGCTATGTTCCAGCTTGTGCCCGTTGCCTCTCATCCTCTCCCTGGGAACCACCATTTCAAGACACCACACATACTCAGCGCACTCGAGCTGGCTCTCTTTGGGCCACCTTGTGCTCAGCGGAACTAATTTACTCAGGCAGCAGCAGCAGCTTGATCACACTTCCAGTTCCAAGCTGATAAAGGTGCCCTGCAGTGAGCACAGGGCAACCTGGCACAGAGAAATCCATACAGCACTTGGGGAGGCAGAAGAACCAGTATTCACTGATTGCACAACTTACCCCACAGAATGGCAAGTTGGCTAGAGTGCCCCTTGAGTTACAGAGATGTTCAATTTGAAAATGCTGCCAGAATACAGTGACATCCCAATGAGTTAAAGCAACTGAAGGACTTTGAGAGCAATTCAGAGCTGGGAGAGGGGCAGGAAGGGGCAGAAAAGGAGGCAGGGAGGGAGCTGGGCAGCCACCTCCTGGTGCCCAGCAGGAGCTGTGTCACCTTAACAGAGAGCGGTAACGCAGGCCGTGAAGAAAGCCTTTAATCGTGACACCCTGCAGAGTTTGACTCTATTTTTAATTAGTTCATTGACACACAGCATTTAGCTCTGCTACAGAATTTGTGCTGGGGGAGCCCCCAGTGATAATATAAGCCAGTCAGAGTAGCATATTTCTAATAATAATTAATATTAGTGTGTTTAAGTGTTCCAAATGCACATTTCACCTTTCATCTTGCTCAGAAGCGACAGCGTAGTGTGAAGGCAACTGACAGAATCTGGTTTGTCCAGAATATCTTTTTCCTTGGAAAGCCATAAATTGAGAAGGAGTGACTGTACCAAAAAAAAAAATAAAAAAAATACAGTATTAGAGGAACAGAATGAAAGTCTAATATTGCAATATATCTGTTGCAAACAGATTAGATTCTCAAACTAATTTTGTGTCATGGAGCAGAAATGGTACATCCATGAACCTTTACTGTACTAACATAGAAAGTTAAAAATGTATTGCATAAGGTATCTGGTGACAGACTGAAATGAAGCAACACAATCTGTACCCTCCACTTAGAAAGATCTCTAAGAAAACACTCTCCTTTGAAGGCGCAGCCAGCTCACACCAGTATATTAGCAATCTCAAGTGGGTAAACATTAGCAGTCTGAATCCCAAGGTCAACATTCAGAATTTTTCCTTCCAATGTTTTGTTTTCAAAATACCAAATCAAAGTTTTAAATGACGTAATAAATATCTTACCAACAAGGTCTGAGGGCTAAAACCTGCTGATTCCAATGCACGGCACATTTCCTCTGTGGAACAGTCCCCACACAAACACTTCCAGAAGAAAAAGCTTCCTGAAGCAAAAATTTGTTGACATTATAAACCACATCTGAAGCCACAGCCTCTATCCTTACACGAAAAATGAAAGATCATCTATTGATGGTCCCACTGAGTGCAATCCAAACGACTAACTTACGCCCAGAACTTCCTGGTGGTTTGCCTTTAGTGGAGAAGAAGGTTCATTACAAAGGACATATATTTCTAACACTGCAGGAGTCATCTGGGTAATGGATTTATAACAAAACAAAGGTTGTTACCCTGCTTGAATTACACATTTTGTTCCACTCAAAGAATGGCTTGAAGTGTCAGATGAGTTTGTCCATGGAGTAACCCATAACTGTGTGGCAGCATGTTGTGCCTCACATAGTATATCAGCGGTATTTAACCAACTAAAAAAACCCAAACAATCACACAATTCATACCTTACTAGTACTACAAGAACTGTGAGTGTCTGTGCCAGGCAGAGAAGGATTGGAAAAATAAAATCTTCAAGAAAACATCTAAGCCCCTCATTAAGGCTAAAGTATTCATACCATCTTAGATTGTAATCAGTCTTTAAGTAATTCGACAAACAGTTCAGTAGCTCTTACCTAAAGCCACATATTCTCTGTCTTCCATATTTTTCACATTAATCACGTCCTTCTCATGTTCCAAATACTCCAAGAACATTTTCACAGACAATACGTCATCCTTCTCATCACGAAACGGAACACTTGTTTGGGTGTTCTCTTTCTTGTAGTTCTCCAGTAGAGTTTGGAGCCTGTGAAAATCTTTCTCTTCCAGCCGAAGCAGTTTAGCCAAGTCCTTAAAAGCCCCCCCAGAAAAATCACACATCACCAGACTAATGCAAAAAGATGTTTTTCAAAACACAGCAAAAACTAAAAGTCAGAAGAGTCAAAAAAGCTTGTTTTCAACATTAAAAATGTCTTTTAAAAGGGCCAAAATGATTGAATGATCTCAAATTCAGTTCTTCATATACCTGAAATGAAGACCTTGTCTAGCTTTACTTTTAGGGACATCAACAGATACATTTCCTGTATTTAGATCCTGCTCCTAGTATAACAATCACCCATCAAGCAAACACGCCCATATGCTACCACTCCATGTGGCTTCTGCAAATGTAAAAGCATTTTTATAAATTATACCAAAACCAAGCCAAATTACAATGCTATACATGCAAGTATCAGAAGCTGTAATTTCTACTGGTCACAAAATACCCCTCCAACACTAAATAAAGTGAAGAATATGTCGTGTGCTTTGAAACAAGGACTGAAATCAGAACATCCTGGTTCTATTTTCATTTTTATCTCAGCTTTATATGACTGCTAAACAATATTAGGTAGATTAGGCATTTGTATGGGAGAGGGGGGAAACTCCACCATATAATGGGAGAAGAACCCTCCCGCCTCCCCTTTATAAAACAATTACTTCATTAAAAGTTCCAGGCCACAAAAATAGGTAATTTGCTTACCTTCTTATTTCATCCAAGGCCTTGAGAACACGTTTATGCTTAAATCATCACTCGATTCTCTAAGACAATTGAATTTTGAATGTACTCACATTATCTGAGGGTGGAGTATCTTTCTGTACACATTGGGAATTCAGTTTGTTGACAAGTTCGTAAAGGTGCAGCAGCTTTAACTTGTTTGCACAGAACTGCAGTAGCCCTTCGTCCACACACTCGAGCTCTAAGGAGAAACACAACTGCATTTGATGATGAACATATAGCCCGGGGTGGTGAGAAACACTTGGCAGCTGCATTAAACTTCTCCTCTATCAGAATGGGAGGACTGATGTCTCTAAGTGCACTTATTTGAGGTGCTGCTACTTGTAATGACTATATTGAATTTATAGCAGCATAAAACAAGAATTATTTTTACGAGAAGTATTAGGGAAAAAGATCAGGCTCATTTTAAAACTGAAGGAGGTTGACAATTTCAAACTGAACAAAACCAAATTTATTGTCTTTTCGTAGTATAAGGTCAAACTAGAGACTGCCAAAAGTTGAAATACACCACCTCAAACATATTTTATCACGACTTAAATATAATATTTTATTTATTATGTCAATATTTTAAGCATATTCCTTGCATGAGAGAAGAGCTTGATATCTAACAATAAGAATTCAATTTCATCTCTGCAAGATACTGCCTTTTCTATTTCTACAATCTTACCTATTAACATTCAAATTTCAGTAACAGTTAAAGCAATCAGAATATAGGCTAACAGCAACACAATGCTGAAAAAAATTTAAATTCCAACTTACTTTTTTTTAAAAAAAAAAAACCACTTTACAGAGATCCTAAAAGGCCCTTCCTATAAAATATATCATCTTCACCTGAACAGCTTCTAAACACAATTTTCTCCCTATGAACCCATAAACACTGCTAATGGTTTGGTATTAAAAATCCTACAAATGAAAGAGAAACACGCAGAGCTTGTCACAGTCACTTGACCTTTTCTTCTCAACCACTGCATTCACAGAGCCCAGCACCTGCTTCGCATTACTAGTCACCCGGTGAGCACAAGAGGAAGGTTGTGGCACTGCTCTGCTGAGATTATAGGGCTGGAACATCAGCCCTGTTTGTTCTTTATTGTGACTGTGAGGATATAATGTTATGTATGACCATAGGAGATTAATGACGAAAAATATGCACTCCAACAGACCTCAGTAATTACAGAGTTCTGTCAATCTCTCTTCAGTGTAAAAGAGCATGTTTCCCTTTTCTTTGGGTTTTTAGGAGTAACAGAAATGGATAATGTTAGTGATTTAGAACGTGAGACCAAACTTAGGTAGAGAACTGCAAGTGTGAAGCTCTCAATCTCTTCTATCTACTTCCAAAAAATGGTAAAAAAAAACCCAAACACTGACTCAAGTGAAAGAAAGGTTTCCTCACAAGACTTTGCAACTGCAAAAACACACTGTCGCGTTCTCACTAAGGCAGGGCAAGGGACAAGGTCTTTCTAATTGACAAATGGTTTGTTCAGGGCTTCCACACAACAGCAGTAGGAATAACAACAACAAAAATCCAAACAAACCCAACTTCTGTGCTGCTGAGAAATCCCAACACAGGCATGGGCACAAGCAGTGGCAGGCACATGCTTGCCACAGACTTCCAGCGACAGGATTTTGAATGGGCAGTGATCTGTCCTGACACTGGCTCAGAAGTCTCTAGCAAAGCATACGAAATACAACTTCAGTGAAGTTTACCAAGAAACAAAGCTATGCTTCTGGTCAGAGCTCCTTGGTGATAAGGATTTTGCACTTCCAGTACATTAAAAATCACACATCCAAAGTGCTACATTCTTAGTGCCTTCACCAGAGAAAGAGAACCAACTAAAACTCTACAGGCAAAAGACTGTGAAAACTTCTTTCTGAAGGAAGCTTTTACTGGATCCAAGTGCCTAAGCAGTTGTTGAGGTTCTGGGATATTTTTTTAATCTAGTAACAAGTTATTAGGCACAAAGCAAGCACAACAAAGCACACTTACTAGCAAGCTATTTGCAGTCAGCATTAAAAAAAAACAAAACATAAGTATGTAGAAGCAATGTCCTGTGATATCTTGCAGCAGAACTGAGCAGAGCAAGTCTGGTCTCCCTGTGGAACAAAGTAGTCCTCCAACAGCCCTACAGCACTGCAGACAAAGGGCAAATGCCTCTCCGTATTTGCAAAATAAATATCCACCTACCCTGTTTTTTTAAATTATCCATTAATGTCTGAGTGATGTTTGTGAGAGATGAAAGTGGCACACGTTCGCTTGTCAAAATACTTTCCAGAGCCTGTTAAGCAGACGTTCAACAGAATTAAACATTTGCTTAATTTTACTGTAAAAGCACACAAAGTAAGCCAACAAAGCAGAACTTCGACAATGATTTTTTTATCTCTATTTTGTCTTCAGATATACCCGTGGCATAATTTGATCCTACGGAAAGGTCTGCTCTCTTTTCATTATTTTGATTTTTATGACGGAAGATGCTTTGGGGAAGTCACATGCCAAAATTAATTCCAGTAAATACATTGTTAAAAAACAACCAAAAAACCACCAAAAAAACCCCAAACCACCACAAACACACCCCCACCAAAATAGCTCAATTATTTTCTTCAAATAACGCTAGGAAAAATAACATATTTTGAAAGATTTAAAGAGATTTAGCACTCTAATCTGATAATGCAGTATTTTTTTTCCAAGTGTTAAAGCATAGTGGCTTCTAGATACTCACCTGTTTCTTTGTGGCGGGGTATTTGATCTCAAGTATTAATTCCTTTGCTTCACCTTCAATTAAATCTGCAAAGACAATCACAATTTCAATCCATGTTTCTTAAACGCATTCTGAAAAGCAAGTCACCCCGCACCACAGCTGGGACATGCACGGATTCACGCTTTAGAGATGAAGATACCATTACAAAAGTTGCCAAAATAAGCTTGGGGAAAACGAAACAAAAATAACGGTTCAGCAGCACCTCTTACTTCAAATCTGTCTTTTGAAGGAAATCTGTATTACTTCCAGGACTAAGCCCAGTGCTGAACTCCACCACACAGCAACAAGCTGCAAACAGACCACGGGTTTTGCAAGCACTCAGCATGGAGTGCAGCTAAGATTTACAGGGCAGACAAAGCTTATGCAGGATCTTTGCATGAGATTTTTTTTAATTTTCTCTTAATAAGCTATAAGATGAAGTTTAAGCTACTTAAAGCTCATAATTCATAGCGCATACAGGTGTCAGAATGCAGTGCAATCACACCCGTGTGCGCACACTCACAGCACAGGTGATACACCAATCATTTGATAACGCACAGTCATCAGGAATTATACAAGACAATGTACCTGGATCTGAGGTTTTAGCTTTGAGCAATGCATTTAACTTCTTCACTAGATGCATGTCCTTTGCTCGCTCACTCTTTTTATCGCTGAAGGGAAATAATGTTAATTGTATGAGTGAAGAGAACTACTGCGAATGATTCAGAAATTTATTTTTTTTTTTCTAAAAATTGTTTACGTTATTTCAAGGTAACATCACATCAATAAAAATCAAGTTAATGCATAGAAACCAGCAAGATTGCTACCAGAGTACTAGCTGAGAAGGAGCACCAGAATTGCTCTCTTTAAATAAAACATTGTTTCCAAAAACAATAATGAACTTCCTTTGGTTATACAAAGCGCAAAGCCCTTACCTCAGTGCTAAGTGGAAAGGTACGTGGACAGTTTTTACAGTTCCAGAGACTGGATCAACAAGGCATATCTGGTAAGTCTGAGGTTGCCATCCCTGACTGGTCACATTGTTCAGACCCATTATTTTATAACCAGGATACAACAGTCTGAAACCAACAAAAACCACAGCCTTTATAGCAAAGAACAAAATCAGCTACCTTCCCTTTCCACACACAGAATAAAAAGATGACAAATTTTATAAAGCTAAGGTTTAACAACTGCTACATGCATTTATTGGGATAGACTGTGGAGTGATGGCACAGGACAAAACCCCCTGTTGCGCCGTGCAGAACATCCGGAAGACTGATCAAGACTGACTTTAGAACCCTTCTGAACACATGGCAGAACACACAAAAACATGGTCAGAATTAAGACTATATTGCTTTAAGAATAAGTTTGTTTCGAGCTGGCCAGACAGAAAAAAAAAACATTGTGTGTGTCTGTGAAGGTCAGGCTGGAAAATCGCCTGGAGGAGCGAGTGTGTGTAGAGAGATGTGGCTGGTTCTGTGAGAATGGGAGTGCTCACGCGGTTTGGCAAAACAGCTCAGAAACTAGCTCTATAAATACAGCTGTGTGTAGGTGAATAGAGGCTGCTTATGTGAATAAAGGGCCTTCTTGTTTTGGTGGCTGCTGCTTCTGCTCTAAGCACACAATTGCGACCTAAGCAATCACGGCTGCACCCCCTTCTACAAAACACCAACCAGCTGCATTCAGGAGAAACTGTGGGCAGTGCAAAATGAGCCTGTAGCACCTTCTACCTCTCCACTGGCACATCCACAGACCACTCACAGCAGCAACAGAACCCTGGATCTGCTCCTCACCTGCAATATTTCCCTACATTGAAGGCTCCTACTCGGGGCCCCTGCTGTGTGCTCCACACTTCCAGAATGCCTCTCCTTGGGGCATAGATCACCAGGAACTGGGCCACTCTGCTTGGACCTTGGGCATTTCCAAAAGCAGAAAAATCCATCTTCTCAGCTTCCCTCTCATGAAGGTCCTCCACAGTCTGTATCCAACCAACTTCTGCATCACGGTACCCTTTGAGAGAGAAGACAGAAGTTCAGTGTAAAAAATTAATACCTGATTAGTACACATCACCACCTGCTGAAGTGCTCTACCAGCAGCAAGCTGCCCTAAACTTTGTTTCAAACTGTACAGCTCCAGCCAGTAGCCAGGCTTCTCTCCAGAACCACCTGTGGACTCAAAAAAAGGTGCACCAGAGAGCTTCTCAAAGACAAGTTCAGCCTCCTAGAAAATTCTGGAGAGGATCAAGTTCTTCTTTGAGAAGCCACAAAAGAACCAAGGCTCATCAGGCCTGTACTCTGGACTTTACACCAACGCAAAACCTTGTTGGAGAAGAAAGACCTGTAGGAAGTGTCCAGATTTCTCATCTTTCAAAACAACAAAAAAAGAAGATTTAAGGAAGGAAATTTGCCTAACATATTAAGTAGGATATGTACGTTTTCATTCATATGTTTTCATCATCAAAATGCAATTTTTAGGAACCAAATAAACTACTCATCTTCCCCCTCACTCTCTCTCTGGGTAACGCAAATGTTTTCCCTCATAAAATATTCCAAAACAAAAAAGGCAGAGATGCTCTAATGACTTCACTAAACTATGCAGTGGTTCAGAAAGTACAAGTGAAGACTCCAAACCACAAGCGAAACATTAATCTATAAATAAGTTTATCAAAAGATATACTGTACCAAGAAGACTGAAAAGTGTTCACAACTCAATTAATGAAAAAAAAAGTATGATCCAAAAGATTAAATTCAGTAGACAGCTTTGGGTTTTGCTTATTGTAAATATATGTCTGACTATCAAATAAAGCTTCAGACTGTAACAGTAATTCCTAGATAATATGAAGCTCTCAGTAATAAGGAAAAAAAAAAAGCCCAAGAATATCAGAAAGCACATATTACAGCCAAGAGGCTTCAAAACACAAGAAAAGGAGAATGCACAGGGGGAACATGATTACTGCAGCTATTTCACTGTGAGCTGCTGAAGCTACCACTACATTCATAATCACTAATCTTCTGAACTGGTAGTGTGAGAGAGGGAGAAGAGCTAGAGATTTTCTATCTGTTCTTAAAACTTATCTTCCATCTTGTAAAAAGCTGTAAAATTTTAATTCTATAGAAAGAAAAACAACAAAAACCAACAGAATCTGCACAATACAGATAGACCCCATTTTCACTTTGGTGATAGCAGTATTTGAGGGACTGGTACAACAAAACCCTATGAACTTTACAGTATATCTGCCTTTAATATTTGATTTGTAGTAACACAATGTACTTCTTAATAATGGAAAAGCACTTGGAATTCTAAGTCTGAACACAAGAACCGCAGTATTTTGAAGATTATTATTGGCTATACTTATATACACTACCATACCTTTCCACATGCGAACTGCAAGTCCTCTTGTAACATCCAGTAAAATAACCCTTCCAAAATCATCTGTTACTGCTGCCAAAGTGTTACATGGGGAAAGACATATTCTTTCACCGTGGCGACGGGAATCTGGAAGTCCAAACCTAGAAAAAAAAAAGTGAAACAAAATCACTATATATTCTATGTACTATTTCTAAAGAAAAATAGGCATCCTATAAAGACTAAGACTTTTTTTTTTAAGGTAACATAAAGGTATGAGCCAAATTTTAAGCAAAGTATGAAAAAAAGTTATTTTGCTGTCTGCTGGGAGATCTTACAGGTCTGTTACATTCCTACTGAACATCAAAGTTCAGAACCAGGATAAGCAATTTCTTTGTCATGCACTGTCAGGCCAGGATGTCAGAGCAGGGCATTACTTTGTAAGCCCTCTCTGATTGTTGGCCTATCTTGAAAACACTTTTTAAAAAAAAAATTTAAAAAAAAATCAGGAACTAATTTATTCTTACCAGCTTTCTTGAAAACATTAGGCTACAGTCTGTTGTTCCCATTCCAATCTCTCCACAATCAACATGGAAACATGATAGCTCCTAAATTTTCTGAGGGGCTTTAAACGATCTTAAGCAGATGCACTTCACATGGCTCCCTCCCAGCTCTTTGGTGATAAACTTTAGGATTTATACGAATGTACTGCTAATGTCATTAAACTGTGCACACTATTCTCTCATAGTAACAATGAATCCACACACCGGAAATGAAAGAGTAATTTGTCCAGAAAGACAAACTGAAATGAAACAAAACTGAAAACAAACGGCCTGCAAACTATCATCACTGCTTCAGGTCAAGAAAAATAAACATGTTCATCGATTACGCACCTTTCAAAATAGTTCACACAACTGAAACCACAGGAGATTTAAAGCAAATCGGGACAGTATGTAAAACGTACCTCACTGCCAATGGGGTTGCAGGTTCCACTTTTGGTTTCTGTTTTTGGGCAGGTTCTTCCTCATGTTTACTCTTCCAACCAAGCCAGCCACTTGCAATAGAAAAATACATTAGGAGAATTACACCAGTGGTCCTAAACATCCTCAAATTATTCTGCAGCTACCAAGCCAAAAATAATTTAATGCAATTTTCTATGTTGTTACCTGGCAGCATTAAATAATGCTGAAGTCAGTTTACTCGCAACTGCTAAGGCAACGTGAGACAACAGTGGCTGGGAGCTACCCTGGAAGAAAGGAATGAAGCATTTAGAAAGTCAAGAAACAGTCAGCTGTGAGCCACCCTGAAATGAAGGAACAGTGTTTAGAAAGCCAAGAAATAGTTCTTACACTGAACTCAACTGCAGAATAGTTTTTCAGGCCTCCTATGGACTTTCAGCTCAGAAAGCATAGCTTTAAGACTCTGCAAAATTTTAATTCATTGCCCCCAGAAAAGCCATCCTGACATCTCTTTACCATTTCAAAATCCTCCTGCAAGTCACTGGTAGCTCAGTATGCTTGTCTGCAACAGAAGTTAGAAAAACCCTGTGTATGATTTATCATGGAGAGTTAGCTGTTGTATGGCTTTGGCATCCTTGCAAATATCAATGTAAGCACTTTTCTCATAAACATAATGGAAAAGCAAATGCAAAATTAAAATTCCAATTCTAACATTTTCAATCCCTTTCTGATCTCAATAACAGCAGCACACACATGGGGACTGAACGTGCACGACACAGCTACATCACCGTCCTCCTCCTCCAGTACAACACAACACATCAGTGTGCTACAGGCATCATTAAGCACAATTTGCAGTTCTCTTCTACAAGTAGTAGTTCCGCTACATGGAATAACTGCAGTGTACTCAGGCCATGCGTGTACACAGCCAAAGGACAAAGGCCTTCAAAAACCTATAAGATGCATCTTTACACAATCTCAACCTAATTATCTAAAAACCTTAAGTTACTTAATTGGCAATAAATTACCAAATGAAAAAATAAGCAAGTTACTTGACTCTCACATTCATTTTCAGATAAAAAAGAAAATTTCTCATTAGCAGAAACCTGTGGTAGGCATTACCATCACATCTACTCCAAATCACCCCAGTTCCAGAAGATCAAGAAGAGGAGGAAATGTCAGCAAAAAATGAACTTCAGAAATACCCACACAGAAAAGAGAAAGATTAATTATCCAAAGTTTCAGCAAGTCAGCTTTGTAGTACATACCTCCAGGGCAAAAAAGAAACCAGTGAAAGGATTGGATCCAACAGTAACGTACTGAGACATGGCGGGTGGGCTGTTCTTTATTGCTGCGTTATATCCCCCTATATTGGAGGCAGTCTTCATTTGATCAAAAGGAGACAGTGTCATGATGCCTAACAAAAACATTAAAGTGAATGTCTTATACTTTGCAGAACAAAGGTACGCAATTGCTTTGAAGGTCTAAATGTATTCCTGCCTCCTTGACTGACCAGCCAGTGTTCAGAGAGAAGGGAGGAGGAGTAGCTTTAACCACAGAAATTCCAAAGAACGGAACAGCAGTAACCTAATGCACTCAGGTTAATGATAAAGCACAGTTGGCTTAGACGAAAACAAACCAAAACAAAACTTCAACAGACTTCAGGAAGAAAAACACATCTATGACATTCATTTCACCTGCCTCGTTAGCCCCTGCTTTTGTGAAAAGTGTGGAAGAGAAAGGAAGCTTTCTGTCCCTTAGACCTGTCAGGTCTAACAAGAACCTTGTGTTGTCTGAGAAGAACTTGGGCTTCTGCAGACTCCGGAGGAGTGAAAGCCTTTGAGAACCTAGAAGTCAGCCTGTCTTCTTCTGGAAAGGAGCAATCTCAAATTTAGTTTCTTTATGTGCGAGGGTCACAGAAGACTCATACCAGGTCTAACCTGCCTGCCAGACATTTAGCCTGGCAGAAATGGGTTAATCACTACTACAGCCTTCTCCCACTATTTATTTCTATCCAGCCAATACAACTAAGTGTTCTCACCCCAATTCAACATCATGCAAACATTCAGTTTCATTTAAGCCATATATCTGACATTTAACAGAAATGCTTACCAATACTTGCATGGTCAACAATAGTATCCACATCTTGCAAACCCCACTTCTTATATGCTAATGGTGGAGGCTGAACATTCTCATTGCCAGATGCTGCAGCTGACAAAAGTTGACAAAACACGAAAAAATTCCTACTGAGTAAAAGTCAAACGCCACAATTCTGAACACTGCCCCCCTCCTGCCTTCTCCCCCCCAGATTTTATTGCTGGGCATGACACCATCTGGTACAAGATGTCCCTCCGGTCAGCCAGGGTCAGCTGTCCCAGCTGTGTCCCCTCCCAACTTCTTCTGCACCCCCAGCCCACTCGCTGCAGGCTGGTGTGAGAAACAACAGGCCATGAGGCTGTGTGAGCTCTGCTCAACAATCATTACAAAAATACATATATATATAGGTGTGTTATCAACACTGCTTTCATCACAAATTCAAAACACATCACCACACCAGCTACTGTGAAGAAAATTAACCCAATCCCAGCCAAAACCAATACCCAGTACTGTGGTGAGAATTTACAAGCCCATCAATGCTACTTGGACAACTCAGCCTTTGAGAACATTTACTGTACAGAAAGAAATTTGTTTGCATGCAGTAGTTGCCTACAAATTGATGGACAAGCAGGGTCGATACAAATTCCTTGTAGCTTGATTTGATATTTAATAAACCTAAGTAAATTTCGTGTAAAGTACTATTAACAGAGTCAGAAATACACATTTCCTCTCAAACATACCTCTTGCTACTTGATTGCGACACGCACGAAGGGACTGGAAGAGGCTGAAACCATCAATTGTCACAATTGCTGCTGGGTACAAAATACTCAGTTCTTCATTCTGTGGAAGAAAATGAGAGACAGGAGACACACACACACACACACAAAAAAAATCACTGTTATTGTTATAACAGCTTCTTCTCTAGCTTTTTGTACTATTAATTACAGGGAGATGAAGATTACATCCAGAGAGTTAAACCTAAAAAGCCCCAGGCAACAGAGTAAGGCAAAACTTCAGAAATTCAGTATTAAAGCATCCAATATATAAATGTTATTTAGGCACACAATTCTATATTTTTATCTTCTTTCAATTAATTTTATATTTGCTTAATATATTTTATAGCTTAAGGAGAAAACACAAAAGTTACAGCAGCTTGTGAAAGCCACAGAGATCCAAGTTTATCTTGAATGCCAGAACCAAGGTTTGAGGAGTCAAATTCCAAAACTGGATTACTGCCTGAATTACCACTTGGGCACAGAAATGCTAATTTGGTGATGCAAATTCAAGACTCAAATTCCTTAATGCTTCTGCATTTCAAAACCAATCCCAAACATGTCATGCTAAATCACATAAACATTTATATAAAGCAAACTTGGAAATTTCTGTAGCTTCATTCGTTTTCTGCAGGAAGCGTGTCAACTCAGCCAAGGGCAAAGCGAGCTGACTTGTCTACTAAACAGCCTGAGCAGGAAACATAAGGACATGCAGGTTCCTAGCACCAGCTCCTATACTGACTGCTTTAATTTTCAGCTATCTTCTCCCTGAAATAATTAAGATAAGTTCTCATGAGTGAATACATGTAGCTCTTGGCACCTGTCCAGTTGCAATTTCTCCTTCCATCCGTACATTATCATATTTTGTACGTGGCACTGAATAAACAAGAAATGAATGAAGCCTTTCTTTCCAAGGCTATCACAGAGAACAAATCTACAGATCTAACCAAATATTCCAAAAAATAAAAATAAAATCTGAATCCTCAAACTATAAAGGCAGGAATACTTCAAGAACAAGGAATCCAGAGTCTCTTGTTCCAAGGAATTGTCCACCCATGAAAAACTGGTACAGGACATAAAGGATTCAGAGAGAGAGAGATTCCCTTCCATACCCCATTAACACTGCCACTTCGCTTTTGAAATAATCTGACAAAACCTGTTCTGTGACACCAGGATGCCTGGGAATTTCATAGGTTCTGCACTTCAGCTGTAGGACAGGATCTTCGTTTAAAAGCTGTGCAAGAAGCAGGACTCCACTCTGGAAGAGAGAGAATAATAAGCATGAACATTTCTGCCCCTTTTCTTAGGGAAGGCAAAAAGCACTTTCCAAAGAAAGAGAATTTTTATAGAAAGAGATGTCTGTTACAACAGCTGCCTCAGGGCCTGCCATGCCAAGAAACAAACCTCGGTGTAAAAACGAACGTATCCAGAGGTGAAGCCGACGACAATGCAAGTCCAGTCCGGACGGCCCGTGGAGCTCCTGTGTCACAAAGACAGACCAAAGTCAAACCCAAATTCTGCTCTAAGCTGCAGACATGCAGAAGGGCAATGTAAGGAGGCTTATGATATAGATACATAACAATGTCAATCCTTACCTCTTCTGGCTTGCCAAGGGGATACACAACACACTACTCACACATTCACTAGAAACAGAAAGAGAAAACTAATAAGCATATTTTTTCTTCAGTTGTGAAATTTTGCTCTACACAAGAGACCCTGCTGAGTCAGCATGTAAAATATTTAAACAATATATTACTGCGGCACACAATTTATCACATTCCCATTAAAAAGGTAAAAAACACCCTTTCATTTTAAAGACATTTTCAATTACAAGTTCAAGAGCTCTCAAAAAGATTGCATGAGGACTTATTACACTTGTTAACACTGTCTTTCATCTTTCATGTTCTGCCAGTACTCTTCAGTAATGATTCACATTAAGTCTCGTATACCTTACAGTAAATAAATTTTTTCTGATCTATAATGATATACTGAGAACAACCTTCTTTTAAAAAACAACTAAACTTATCAAAAATTAGGTAGATTTTTATATCCACTGCCTTTCACTGCTTTATAATTTGAGAGAATCTGAAGAGCTCACGTGGTCTTCCCAGTTAACAAAGTGACTGAGCACACTGAATGCCCGGTCGGCAGAGCACACAGAAGGTGGGCAGAGGAGCAGGCCTCGGTGTCTCAGATCAGAAGTTATTTAACTGTTAACTACAACAGAAAGTTTCACACTGTCTGGGGAGACAGAAGCAGTACAAAGCTTTTATGAAAGAGCATATAAATTCAAGACAACATCCCAAACAGCACTGAAAGCATAAATTTGATTATTTGCATCTCAGGTCACTTCCATTCCCCAAGGAGTGATTAACCAATCAGGCTAGACAATTACAGAAAAAGCAGCTTTCTAAAGGCAGGTTTGACATGAATTGCAATTCAATTACAACTTCAAAGCAACATTCAATCTCAGTAAAATCTCATCTTCCAACAGCAAAGCTCATCCACCACAGCACAGTAGTATCAGTTGGAGGCAACTTTGGGCAGAAAAAAGTCTTTTGATAATCTGGCAGCAATTGCCATATTCACTTTTCCACAGAAACAGAATCCTCACCTCCAGGAAATACTCACGAAACTCAGAACTTAAATCAAGATGTAGTGAATATAACTGTATCTATCTAAGGAAAGCTACCTGTTCCACACGAGAGTGTCTCCTGGAGATGTGACAGTAGTGAGAAACCAACCCTTGGAGTTTCTTTCCTTTTTTTAACAAAAAAACGACTGGGTAATTTCAGTGGTAGTAGGTAAGGGGAGGAAAAAAACCCTTAGAGATGCACCAGTTCAAGTGTGTACCTGCAGCAGGTTTATTAAAAAGAACTATGATTTTTACAGCCTGGAGAGAGGCTGATTAAGCCACCACCTCCTGCAGCACAACAGAGGGCTGGAGCCAAGAGGGAGCACACCCAGTGGCAGAGAGGAACCCAGGGCTACACACCTAATAACGCAATGCAAAATCCTCAAGAAAGCACTGCCTGGTCATTTAAAGACAGATGGAGCAGAAATATTGTATACATAGCAAATGTATGATCAAAGCAAATTTCCCAAGTCCACTAAACGACCTGGAGCTCAAAACAACTTCTAAAAGTGATTGAAACACGTAAGAGGTTGTTTACAATGGAGGTAAGAAATGAAAAGCACAGATAAGGTTCACTGCATCTCACAAGACGAATACTTTTTCTATCACACAAATGTTGCTCACTGCTTATAATTTGGAGTGACTTTTGATCAGACATGACTTTATATTTGCTTGAGGTTTTGAAATTTCTGAAACAATTTCATACATTTCCAGTTGCAACATCAAAAAAATTCATCTCTGCTATAAAAGGGGATTTTCAAAAAGGGTACATATACTTCCCCCCTCCCCCCCCGCCCCTTTCAGAACAGGAATTTATAAAAAGCACAATAGCCCAGATCCATTAAAATGTCCACATTCTATACAAATACACTGATTTGCTCATTCAGTATCTCTATCAGTTTGTATGAACTTGTCCTGAGATACCCCACTATGCACAAAGAGCGACCTTTGCAGAAAACGTTTCACATCACCCAGGTTACTCCGTTTCTGGTTTGAATGTTAAAATGAGTAAGACCATGAAGACACCTGGATGAAAGGGACAAAAAGAAAGTACAAAAAAGCATATGCCACTAATTATTAAATGTGAAACTGATATTTTAATCACAGCTGCATTTCAACACTTACCCTTCTTCAACATTCAGAGAGCCGCTCCAGCCAACTGCGTACTGCATTTCCTCCTTCCCTTTGTCACTCTGCTTCCATTTGGCTGCCGGCAAGAACAAAGACAGCGCCTGTAACACTGTAATGTCTCACATCTCACAAATGTGGTTCTGTTCCTAATCCTTCTCTTCTGTATGGTACATCCTACCACAGTAAGAAGAAGTATCAATTGCGAACCCTGAAAACCATAAAAATAGCACTATATTCTTTAGTAACTTCTCCAAAGAATTCCCATGTTTTCTTAAAAATCTACATGGAACAACATGCTACTGAAATTCTGAAATACCGACCTTCATTTAAAAGGACTTATACAGTAATATCTACTTCAACAAATTTTAAAAGGTTCAATGAATGAAACAGGGATCCTTAGCAGAAAAGTACTACGCAAGGACAATCTTATTCTGGGGTAATTCCTGAAGATGAGCTTAAACTAATAGAAAATTTTAATTTTAACCTCCAAGCAAGATGTGGGAATCCTATAGAATCCTGTATTGACTCTGACCATTTTTAACCATCCCATCATAATCAAGATTAGAAAACATTACACTTTGTTATTCCTCGGGCACTATTATAGATAACATCTGACTGTTGAATCATCTCCTGGGTGCCAATGCACAACTGGAAAAAAAAAAAGAAAAAGCGTTGTGTGGCATTTGTCCAACCAGTAAAACTTGAGACAGAGGGACACTCCTGACACCGTGTGGCAAGTTGTCACTGTGCAGGTCAGTAGCAGATGAGCTAAACCATCTCCTTATTCTTGATGGAGTAAGAATTTTCTGGAGAATATTGCCATCTTTTCATTTTCTGCAAAAAAATAGTGACTAACCTACACGGGTTTTGGAACACACAGCTTTGCAAGGAAGGGCACATGCAGCATGACAACTCAACGTAACCGTGTAATGATGCAGTTCTGAGTTCCAACAGTGTGGCTTTGTTTTAAAATGGTACAATATTCCCCCTGTCAGGAGGTTTCCCTGCACCATGCTCACACACCACCAACTGCACCAAAGCATCAGCACATCCGGAAACAGCAGCTTGTGGAGACTCAATTCCTGCAGGAGAATGGACACTTTGTGCACCAGCCCTGAGGCCAACCTTGAGAGATAACCGAAAGTCAGAAAACAAGATAGCGGTGAAGCAAGCAGAAAATGAGAAAGAAGGCCTCAAAATGTAAACACAAGAGTAGGAGTAATGCGAACAGTAGTAGCCAATTAGTGTATTGGCTTAGGCGTGTGCAAGCCACACAGACAAAGTGCAGCACCCAAGCAAATAGTGTGTGATTGCGTGCACAGAAGTAAAAATGGTATAGAAGTGAGACCTGGTTAATAAACTATGGCTTTTGACTGATTCACTCTGCATTGTGCAGAGTCCACTGTTTCTCTTCCCTCAGCAGCTGGCTGATCAACATATGATCATCATATGTTACTAATGGTACCTTTATAAGGGCCCTACTTTAGAGTAAAATATAGTCGCCCACTCTTCAAGATGGAAAGGAATTTTCTATCAAAGGTGGAAAACTTAAAAAAAACCCAAAAATCCACCTCAGCAGTCCCTCCTCCAAGTGACACTGCCTCAGATAGCTCTTTTTTTTTTCTCCCAAGGGAAAGGAAAAATAAGGTCAAATATTTCTTAATGCCTAATATAAGTTTTGTTTTGCTTATTGAGCACAATTAATGCCAATATCTCTGAGCATCATGAAAAACTGTATAGTTACAGTAAATACTAAATTTAAGTATTCATGATAAAATATTTTTTTCAGATCAAAATAAGAGACGTAAATACAAAACAACTAACCTGCCAAGCAATACCCAGGAAATGTGTGATGTGTACTATGCACCACTCCAAAATTCTCAAAAGCCCAACTAGAACTTAACCTGGCTTTGGATGTTAAAAACAATAAAAAAAAAATTCTATAAATATATTAGTAACAAGAGGAGGACTTCAGAGAATCTCCATCCTCTATTGGATGCGGGAGGTAAGATCGTGACAAAGGATGAGGAGAAGGCTGAGGTAGTTAATACCTTCTTTGCCTCAGTCTTTAGTAGTAGAGTAGGTTGTTCCCTGAGTACCCTGACCCCTGAGCCCGCAGACAGAGGCAGGGAGCAGAACGGAGCCCCCGCGCAATCCAGGTGAGGGATCTAGATATAAACAAGTCTACGGGGCCAGATGGGATCCACCCGAGGGTACTGAGGGAGCTGGCAGAAATGCTCGCTAAGCCACTTTCCATCATTCACCAGCAGTCCTGGCAAACTGGGGAGGTCCAGCTGACTAGCGTCTAGCAAATGTGATGCCCATCCACAAGAAGGGTCAGAACGATGATCTGGGGAACTACAGGCCTGTCAGTGTGACCCCGGTGCTTGGGAAGGTCACGGAACAGATCATCCCAAGTGCCATTATGCAGCGCATGAAGGACACCCAGATGACCAGGCCCATGCAGCACGGATTCATGAAAGACAGGTCCTGCTTGACAAACCTGATCTCCTTCTATGGCAAAGGGACGTGCTGGTGGATGAGGAAAAGGTTGTGGATGTCGTTTACTTGGACTTCAGTAAAGTCTTTGATACAGTCTCCCACAGTATCCTCCTGGAGAAACTGGCTGCCCATGGCTTGGATGGGAGTACTCTCTGCTGGGTTAAAAACTAGATGGAGGGCTGGACCCAGAGAGTGGTGGTGAATGGAGTTAAATCTTGTTGGTGGCCGGTCATGAGTGGTGTCCCACATGGCTCAGTATGGGGTCAGTTTTCTTTAACATTTTTATGAATGATCTGGATGAGGGGATCAAGTGACTTGGGGACCATCAGATGTTGCAGGGCGGGGGACGATGAGGACACGATCTTGTGCTGATTTTTATTAAATGCATCAGTTCATGCACACAGCAGAACGTATACTTACGCACTAAGAAGACTGCTTTCTGTTCGTTAGCTATTACCATCAGGTCATTTGTTGGTGACAAGGACAACACACAGTCCTGAAGCCAGTAATTTCTCTGATTCCTGGAAGTGGCCTCCTCTTCTTCCTACAGGTAAAGCTTTAATCAATGTCTGCAACAATTTTTAACCACAGCACATGCAAGACTTGCAACAGCATTTTGGCTCACCCTCAATACCAGCACAAAACGGACTACTCCCTATCAACTCACACCAGCTGGCAGGAAAGGCCTCCAGAAACGTATCAACTCTGCACTAATTCTATCTGCATGTTTACACAATGGAAAACAAAACTCCTCACTTCTCCTCAAAATCTTCTCCTTTAATCAGAGACACTAGAAGAATGATAAAGTTTTATTATTAATTAGAAACTGGAAAGAACAGCTCTAGTCATGGTCATTATAATCCATACTCAAAATTAACAATTTATCCAAGCTTACACACTGACCAGCACTAAGTAAATATATGCATGTATGAAGAAAGTAATTAAGCTGGCATTCATACTAACACCTCGTAGTAACACGCCACAGGCTATCATCAGGTGCCTTCTACAACAGGAAACTTTATTAAAAAAACAGATTAAAATAAAGAAGTGCCATCTGTTTAGGGTTCAATGATTAGACACCGTTATTACATATAAAAGCAAAACAAATACATCTTTTTTTCCCTCTGAGTAGAAAGCCAAATATTAGCTCCTGTCAATCACAATTCAAAGGCAGAAAGTTTGTCACAGGCTTTGACCAGAGAGCTGCAAGGTCTCTCAGAGATACTACTGCTGCTTTCTTAGCTCCAGCCTCTTGCCTATTCCTGTCCACAGTCTCCATTCCCCTCGCCACCTACCCAATCGTGCCTCCTCCCAGCCCTGCAAAACACTATTCCACCCTCTGGTACCACAGAGCAGCCATACACAAACACAAAGCCCAACAACAAGGAGGTCCTCAGCAGGAGTGTGAGCTACCCAGCAGAAGAGTTTGACATTTTTAAGAGTGGAAAAAAAAAAAAGAGGGTTTCAATTTAGCAACACCTGCTGGTTCTATCAAATTACAACCTAAGTAGTAAACAAAGCATTTGTCCTCCTCATTAAGGAAGTTACAATCTTTACAGCACATCTTACAAAGATGTGGTCTGACAAACACACTCATTTCACGGTAATTACAGGGGAGCTGAATACCCATTCTGTTTAAAAGTTGTTATACTCTTTTTATTCCCTGACATCAGCATGAGTGATTCATCCCTGGGAGACACCATGCTCATTTCAGTCTGCTTCTCGCCTCGGTTGAAAAATCTGTTTCCCTGCCTGAAGTAAGCAGTTGCAAGGACATTGCCCAAATCCTTGGGCATAATTCCTGCACATTGAGATAGAGACAGCAGATAGGAGTTTTGTTAGTTCCTCAGTCTACACCTTTAGGGCTCTGTAACACAGAATTAATCCAGCAATTCTGTTCAGATGATTCATTCAGGTGCAGATGATTCCTACATACACAGCTCCCCTGACATTTTCTGCAAGTCAGTTGGAAGTTTCAACCTTATCAAGAGTTACAGACCAGATGTGTTATTCTTAGCTGGAAAGAGGGATGTCCTTCCCCCTATAAAGAGCAACCGAGCTGTCCCATCCTTCATTTGTAGCTTGATCCCTCCTATACCAGCACCCACACACCATAACGTAAGAGGAGCACTATGTGAACATCAGGAAGATGTTTGTGTCAGTAGGTTCTAGCTATAGGACAAAGGAGATACCCGCAGCTTCAGCAGCACAGAAAGATGTGGGTACAATCTTAATGAAAAAAAAACCCTACAGAATACAAGAATAAGAGTAATTATCTCAATAGGTAACATCCAAGCTATATTTAGAAACAATTACAGGAGCAAGAGACAAACAAGCAGTCACATTCAAAACAATGGTCCAGATACTTCTTGTCCAGGTGATAACTATACAGGAGAAAAAAGCCAACACACACCCACACTAACAAGTGGAAAAGCCTTTTAGAATAGGCAAGTCAGCAATGAAATCTCATATATATATATGAACTTACAGGTTCTTGTAATTCTGCTTCATCCCAGGCTCCCCAGACACCATCCTCCCAGCCCGTTGATTTGCCTGTGTTAACAGAAACAGATTTGTCACACGAATCCAGCACAGGCAGCAAAATACAATCAGAAAGAATTGCTGGTGGTTGTTTTCATTTCCCACCAGTGCACCGTAACTTCGTTTATGGCAGATACTAAATGAGCTCTACAGAAAGAACCATGAAATGGCAGAAATGGTTGTCTTATTTCCCTGTATTTACTTCCATTTTTGACACTATGGAAAAGTAGTAAGAGAAGATGTAGCCCAAGTACAACTTGGAAACAGGTGCAAATGCAAAATTAATTCAGACAGCTGGAACTCTGAGTGTCTGGTACAACACACCATTGATCTTTCAACAGTACAAGATTATTTTTAGCTGCACTAGTACAAATTATTCAACGAAATTTGTCTTTTCTCAGTTTCTCATAGACATTTTAAGAGACATTTCTCTAGTTTTATACAGCAAGCTGAAGCTAAGAGCAAGGGCATAAGGGGAAAAAACCCTATATGGCCACTTGACAAAAATTCTGCCCAGCGGGTACGGAGACCTAAGACCTCACTGCAAAATTTAAGCTTTATCTTGATCTAATTATTACTGCTTCAAAGACCACAAAAGACCCGTATTGTACGTATTAGGTAGCTACAGAAGGAAAACAAGGGAGAGCAGGCTTTCTCCAGCCCTTCAGGACTCAGTGTATATGCCCCCAGACGTTCTGCTAATGGGCATAACATGACCTGTAACACTTGACAAGAGCCACATAAGCACAATTTTACAAGGAACAGTACTTCTATACATGAGCAAAGTATCTTCCTTTCCGTAAGGGTGGAGTTTGTGTTGGTTTAGGTCAGTTGCATGTCCAGCCAAAAGCAACGTAAGTTCATTTTAACAGGGAATGAACAGGTGAAGTTCATCTGTGACTGCAAAATACCTGAGCCTGGGATAATGCAGATCCCACCATTGCTCCCAAAACAAAACCTGAAGCTGTGGCCTCTAATGGGAAAATGAGCACAAGGCTCTTGATTATTCACCTCTTTGCAAGACAACACAGAGGGAAATTAACAACACACTGATCAGTTTCAATCATGCCATTTAGAAACCTGAAAGATGCCACAAACTTACAAAATACCCAAGGAAATGCAGATTCAGAGACAGCCCAACTTCACAGTTGTCTTATAAGTGCGAATGTATCAGTCTTATATTTAAAAAAAAAAAATCAAAATTATTTTATCTAAAAGTACAGAATTTGCTGTGAAGTTAAAAGCCTGTCGAAGGATAATTACAAACAAGTGTTCAGCAGCACAAAGTATACAACTCAACCACCACCATCACTGGGACCCTCAGCAGGTTAATGAGCAGCTCCACAGAAAAACCAAGCATCTGCCTCCATCCAGAAGCACCAGCATGAAATCATCATCATCAAGAAGACTTTTCCAAGGATTTCCTTAAAGTTTGTTATTAACTGATATGGCTACTTTGACCTTAAGAAGTAGCTTAAATGCCATGTCTCAACGTAGTCATAATATAGTTTCAAGCAAACAAGACTGCCATTTGGGGTGGTCAAACAGTATGGACAAGAAGGTTTGTATCGAGAACATTCCAATTTTATTTGGTCTAAAAATTCCAGTTCCTTTAACGCCAAACAAAGGCAGAATCTGGCACAACAGAAAAGAAATCTGTATTCTCTCTGTAAAGGCAGATTTTTAAGCTTTCATATGGCTACTGGAGACAAAAAAAAAAATAAAAAAAAAATCCTTTAGTCTAAGAAATTTTCCACCAGTGCTGTTGAGAAGGTATTTCACAAGACTATAGAAGACAAAATGCCCACTCCATGAATAACCTTTGCTAAAACTGAAAGGTCTGTACCATCGACGAACGGGTGAGTCAGTTTTACTGCATTATCACCAATACAGATCTGACTGCACAGCTATTTCAGGCATAACTACCTAAGCAACAAGCTTCCAGCGTTCACGGTCTCATCTTGTATTTGAGGTTGAGAATTGTCCAGTGTATACAAAAAAGAATTATGGCAAATACTGTTGAATATAAAACAAAAGGAGAAAACAGTAACTAACTTTAGTATTTACTTTGAGATAGCTAACAAAATTCTACTTCTGTTTGCATTTTATTATCTCAAAAGGTGACAAAATCTCTTTCCTATAAAATTCATGGAGGAAAGCAATCTGTCATATGCCACTGTCCAAAGAGGACAAGGATTTCTGCTGCCTCTTTGTGAATGGCTACACTTTCATGATTCACTTATACTCAGATGAAGCTAGGAGTCAAAAAAGGATGGAAAATGACGTAACGGTGAGGCATCATCCCACTGACGAAGCTGCAGAGATTTTTCAGAACTGTAACTTGCTCTGCAAAGCCACCATCTCCTCTACCTTACAACAGTTTACAGGCTTGCTCTTTTGTGTCCCTCCTTCACAGCTGCCTACCAGGGCTAACCCACAACACTTAATCACGTATCTGTCATTTGTTGGGTTTACAATCTTCCAGCTTCTTTCTCATCCATGCTTTAAGAATCTATAAAATCAATAAGCAATCATTTACTGCACTATTACTTAAGTGCAAGACTTTCAGATATTTTTTTAATGTATATTTACTGCAATTTGGATACCATCAGATTGCATAATTAGTGAAGAAATAGAAACAGTTCCTTTTCAGGTCAAGACATTTTAAAAATAGTCTAGAATCTTCCTGCTATTCAGTAACCACAGACCATTATTCCCAAAGCTCCTCTGACACAAGGACTGACAAACAATTTAAGCTGTTTTGCCAGCACTACCAGGAAGCCCCTTTTGAGACTAGTATTACATTTGTCTTCTCTTATCCCTTCAGATGCCCATAAGTGGGGACGGGGGGGGTGGGAAGATGATACTCAAACTAAGTTAATTCAATAATCTGAAAAAGAACAACTTGATCAATTTCTCCTCCTTTAGATGGTCACAACAGCTTTCAACAGAATAGAAGATGAGTAAGTTAAAACGTAATACATGTTCTTCATAGATTCTTTAAAACAATTAAGCAAATTTCCACGGTTTACCATTGTAACTTAACTCCAAAAACAAAGTTTGAGGTGCCATGGTGAGAAGGAAGGGAAAGGGGTAAGTTTTGTGATGCCATACAGCACAGAACCAATGAAACTGATGGCAGGCAAAACTTAACACTTCAGCTTTCTTTCAGGTGTGACAGCTTCAGTCAGAGCAAGAAATAAAGAAGCCCACCCAGTAAAGGAAGTGCTAAAGCAGCAGAACGCTCAGGTGCAAAGGTAATTTAGACAAAGTACTCTGACATCACTGTATCTCCTGTGTTGAGAACACATCATTTAGTCTTCCTCAGATCTCAGAATGTATTCACAGATGTAACATAATTCAGGTATAGTGCATATTTTTATGATATTTTTCATGAAAACTGAAAGAAATAAATCTAAAATGTGTATAGTGCAATGTGTAGAGCAAAGATCTGATTAAAGAGCAATACAAAAGAGCTTGTCAGGAAACTCTTCAATAGAAATATACCAAATTCAATAAGTGGGATACAGGAACAGTTAAGAACAACCCTACTGCTAAATGCAATTTAGAATTTGATTTTGTAATGCATTTTTTTTCTTTGTAACCTTGTTTGCAACTCTGAAATAAAAAGCCTGGCCTTCTGTATTTCTGAATTAAATCAGTTGATCCAGATAAAGCAAAGTGTGCAAGCACAGCTCCAGCGATGCTGTTTAAAGGAACTGGGCTGGAGAGTACTTTCCAAGATGCTGTCAATGTAACAGAGCTGGATTTTGGATAAGAGTTTCTCTGTCAGGCTGACTCCATCATTCCTACTGCAAAAAGCAGCAGTAAGGTGATACTCATAGCTCTGGGCAATCCCCCCAAAATCAAGGTGCTGACTTTTTTCTTCCGTGAACGAGTAGCAGCATCTCAAAGCTGCATGCAGTGCTTTGCACCGCTCTGAACGGACCAGCTCACTGTCACAGACACAGGTATCACTGTTTGGGGGCGCCTACAGCCAAGTTGGGTTTTGCTTCTTTTAATCAATTTCATCTAGGCTATGAGAGATAAACACACTTGGTAACTAAAAATATCTGCACACTAGGAAAGTACTGATTTTTTTATTATTTCATCTGAACGCCCCCAAAGTTTAGTTGGCAACCCTCCCACCTGGCTATGCAGGTCATCAAGCCTATCAAGTACTTTAAATCACACAGTTCAAGCTCAGAGTCCACTGGAAGAGCAGAGGCATACATCACTTCCAATAAATCATAGTTAAATTCCTCAATTTGTAAAGATTATAGAAAGTGTTATCTGTCTTTATTGCTCAATTTTCTGCTCTTTTCATTTAAATATGCATTAATTTCATAATGCTAAAATTCTGTTATGCCTGTGCTGCCTTATCGCATTTTGCAAATAAGATGTTTCGTTTTTTCACGGAATTGTTATGGCTGGAAAAGACCTCTGAGCTCATCAAGTCCAACCATACACAAAACCACAACTCACTCCCTACAATCTCAGCCACTAGAGCGTGCCCTGAAGTGCCACATCTACTCGTTTCTTAAATACCTCCAGGGATGGTGATTCCACCACCTCCCCGGGCAGGCTGTTACAGTGCCTGAACGCTCCTTCAGTGAAGTAATTCTTCTTAATATCTAACTTAAACCTCCCCTGCTGCAACTTCAGACCATTTCCTCTGGTCCTGTCACTACTCACTTGGGAGAAGTGAGTAACACAACCTCCTTTCAGGTAGCTGTAGAGAGCAATGAGGTCTCCTCTCAGCCTCCTCCAAACTAAACATGCCCGGTTCCCTCAGCCTCTCCTCAGATGACTTGTTCTCTAGACCCCTCACCAGCTTGGTGGCTCTCCTCTGGACACATTCCAGCACTTTAATGTCCTTCTTGTAGAGAGGGGCCCAGAAGTGAACACAGCACTTGAGGTGAGGCCTAACCAGTGCTGAGTACAGAGGCACAATCACTTCCCTGCTTCTGCTGGCCATGCTACTCCTGATACAGGCCAGGTATCTCTTGTTACAGACAGCTGTATAACAGAGTTAACTGTTACCACTTTTCTGATGCAGCCAACACGCAGTCCAAAACATCTTCAACACAGCAACCAGTCAAATTAACATAGTGTAAATACTTTCTATTTGCAGTACTTGCACATTTGAAACAGTAGTTTTCAAAGCCACTTAGGCACCACTCAACTCGGACCCCGCAGAGGATTTGTGCCTCGTTATTACTATCAAACTTTTCCCAAGGATCTTAAATTCTTGTGCTGTATTGGTCCTGTTCATTAAAATACGGAAAACCATTCAAACCCCTCTTTTTCCTAGTGAATAAAAGTATGGGAACTCCATATGAAGCATCTTTAACCAGTTTACTTCGTAACACTGGGGATTTACGTGACATGAGGCAAGATCCACCCCAACACCTTTTATGCTAATATGTACAATTAAAAAATAGCCGTATTTTGCTTCATGGCAGACCAATGGTGACCTCAAGCAGCCTATGAAAATTCCTGAAGTTATTTCAGTGTTGCGTTATCAGCAATCTTAACATACAATTGCACAACGCCAGAAGAACTACACGAGCCCTTGCCTCCAGCATTTCCTGACCCAGCAGGACACAGGCAGCCGCAGAACTGACTTCACACAGGGAGAAGGACACCTTTCCTGTTTCTGCCCATTTTATCAGACAAGTGTATCTTTTACAAAAACCAGACAAACTGCTGGGCTACAGAAAAATATGACGTGAAGCTGCAGTTGACAGGATGCTTCCCATTATCTTTTTCTACTACTGAATGTGTTTAAAGTGTTCACCTGCACAAAGCAAGGAGAAAACATAACAATCAAATTTCCTAAACATAACAAAGTTGAATTTTTTTTAAACTTAGTTACCTACATGTGTATTTCGAATATATGTAGCACTTTGATAAGCCTGTTTAAATCAAATTTGAAACTGACAACCTATATTAACTTATTATAAATAAATGAAATATGCTGCTGTGTCAAATACCACAAGGTGAGAATGTACAGCTTTTTTATTTGTACTAAAGACACCCAACTTCAAACTTTAATAGAAGTCACAATATCACAAAGTGATTTAGAAATGTATACTGCTTGCATTTTCCGAAGTAAGCAAATTATTTTCATTTAAAATGTATCTACAAAACTGCTTTTACATTAATAATCCCAGATTTTAGTGTAGCAAACGCTCACATAAAGTACTTTGGTTAGTTTGGTTAGAACGAAAAAACAGCCAAAGCTGAAACAGCAAAAAAAAACTTCTTAAACCTTGAACTAAGAAATCAAAAAAGAAAAGATCTGCAGTTTTTCTAATAAAACCCCTAAACCCCACACACTGGAGAATCCAGAGGCATCTTTTCAAAAACATTTGTTATCCAAAATCTGACAGAAGCTTTTGAAAATTCTACTAAGCACCTAAAACACTAAGTTATGACTTAAAAAAAAAAAAAAGTTATCAGTTTGTTAATTGAAATACTCTTTGTTAAAAAAAACACCAAACTTCAATTTCCACAAGGTAGACAGCATTTTGCATTTAACTATAAAATTTGGATACTAATTAAAGAGTTTCCATACAAACGCATTGTAACTTAAAAAAAAAGCCACACAAGAAAAGAGTAACATGAAAATGGTGCCGGTTCTTCATTTTAAACTAAAAAATATTAATAAACACAGGTCTAAGTATTTATGTAATTGCTCATATGTGAATAAATATAGCTTAAGTTTAGTACAAAAGCTGTATTTGACACCAAATTAGCATATTTTGTTGAACTTATCAGCAAAACAAACTACTCTCTAAATTTTTTTCCCTGAAGTGCAAAAATATTTAAGTCTTTAAATGTACAGCTTTATTAAACTAATGTTTTAAGAGAGCACATTCTGCTAATGGAACGGTTTTATTAATGCATTCCCTGATAAAAAAAAAAAATGTTTATTTATATCTTGCTTAGTTGAAAATATGGCTCTTTGGGTCATAAAAGTGCAATACGCACTTTAAAAAAAACAACACCCAAACCACAAAAAATTCTTGGACAATTTCCCCCTCTACTCAGCGCTCGTGAGACCATCTGGAGTACTGTGTCCAGCTCTGGAGTCCTCAACATAGAAAGGACAAGGAACTGTTGGAACAGGTCCAGCNTTTTTCTTTCCTTGATGCCCAACATCAGAAGCAGAAACTTGTTTTATGTTTTCATACGTCCTCGCTTGTACTTTATTTACAGCAAAGAGTTCTTCCATGCAAGCAATGTAAAAGCCAAGGTACACAACAATCACCAAAGAGAAAAGGGAGTAATTTTGCACTGCCACACAACACGGCAGTCGCTTACTAGGAAGAATGAATGGATTGGTATGCAGGTGAGAAACAAATAAAGGAAGAGAGAATGAAAAACTGAATTATTTCCAAGTGAAGCAACAAACACGGGTGCATGAGCAAGAGAGCAGCAGCAACTGCAGGATCTGCATCATCTCACCTCCAGTTTGAATACAACCCCACAGCTTTGCTATTCCATACGTCAGGCCAAAAATCATCAGCAAAGCAGATGTGGACGAACAAGTCTAAAGGGAAAAAGAATGTCCTCTTCCACACAGCTAAAGCCTGGTTTATTTTTAACTGAAGATACCACCACAATTAATTAATTTCTAACTTCGGACACCTCTGCAATCTGTAACAGTGCTCCTCCCTGTCAGAGGCAAATGCACTAAGCATTTCTGCTTCAAAATGACTAATGTATAATCTCATGTAAAAGTCGCTTTGGGAACTCTCAATTGCTTACATTTATGTTCATTTATCCTGAACCATGAAAACAGCTGTGGTATCAAAAAGTTACAGGCACAAATCCAAAAGATTCCAAAAAAATCTCAACGAGCAGTGTTTTGAAAAATACTCGATTCTGACAGTCTGCCTTGATGACTGAATAAGCAAATATAAAAGTAGTCCAGAACACAGCCAACTCATTAAAATGGAAGAACAACACATTTTAGAACATGCATTTTTTTGTTTCTATCACTTTTGTGGTTTTACAACATACTAAATGTTTTTTCTCTTTTTACAGCTGCCATTTGATAAATCCACTCCAAAAGTATCCAAAAGTTATTTTACACAAACTTCTCTCACATGTACCAACAAATATGAGAGAAATATTTTAATTTCTTTCAGCACATACTTTCAGAAACACAAACACATGACAATCTTTTGCTCTTTAGTATTCAAGAGGCACCAACTGGATCCTACTCATTCCAGAATCCCTCCTTTAGGTATGTATTATACCAAAAGAAAAGCCATATAGAATCTGTATGCATTTTCGGGAGCATTATTAGGGCCAAAAAACAAGCACAAGTAGCAGCACATAACTATTTTCTACAAAAAGTTTTGGACAATGAAGACTGGCTGTATAAAATTATTCAAGAATTACTTTCTTACATGAGCATTTTAACAACAAAGTAAATTAAGTTGAATGTTGAACACAAAGAGAAAGCAATAATAAAATATAACACGCATATAGAAGTTTTAGTGGTAAAGTTTGCTAGCTGAACATATAATGTACTTCTAAAACCTTTTCACAATTCTTGTGTCATCTTTCTACCAGGACCTGTAGTGAAAGGACAAGACCAACAATTTTAAACTGAAAGAGGGTTGATTTAGATTGAATATAAGAAAGAAACTTTTAAAATGAAGGTGGTTAGACACTGGAACAAGTGGCTCAGAGAAGCTATAGCTGCCTCATCCCCAGAGGTGTTCAAGGCCAGGCTGGACAGGGCTCTGAGCAACCTGGTCTAGTGAAAGACGTCCCTGCCCATGCAGGGGGGGTTGGACTAAATGGTCCTTAAAGCTCCCTTCCAAAACAAAACATCCTGTGATTTCCCTCTCTTCTAATTCCCCCACAGACCATTTAAACTTTTTTTAAAAGCACCTTGCTGCTTTCTCTCATACTTCTGCTCATGACTGACAGGACTTTACAAGCATCCTCATTAACCTCTTCAAACACTCGCCTTCCGTGCAGATGCCAGAAAGCCAAAACATCCCCCAAATACAGTCAACACAGTGATGCGCTCACAACACACAGGCCAGTGTTTCATTTCCCTGCACCCTCTCTCTTGCACATGGGTCTGCTGGTCCTTGTTCCACTGAGAACCCGGCTCCTGTGCCAGGCAGCTCAGCTTTCACCAGGCACTGCCTCACGCAACAGAAATCTGGCCCACAACTTTGGACTGCAGCTGCTGTAAGAGATATCGTCTATTTCATTTAAGCTGCTAAGCTAAACCTGCAGCACACTTCAAGCGTGTTTTGCATTATTACACAACCCTAGACACACAACATCTGCTAACTTCACTACAACAGCTTCAGACAACTGCACTCCCCTAGCGAGAAAACGTCAAACTTTCACGGCAAAGTCTGTGGCATCTGCGGCCAAAGAGCTTCACCTACACACCCCAGAATCAGGAGAAACACCTGAGAACAGCTGAACACCGCGAACTTCTGGGCAGCAGCAGAACCTGAGCTGTCAGATGAAGATGCAGCCGCTGGGGCAGGACAGCCCAACGATGCCGGGCACCCAGCGACCCGCTGCACACCCTTCAGCAGACAGGGAAGGGGAGCCCGGCGTACAGCCGGCACCCCCGGCCTCACCACTGGGTCATAGCCCCGCCGCCACCCTCGCCCCTACAGCCGTCCCGTCGGACCGGGCCGGACACAGGCCGGGCGGGTCCCGCTGCCATCTCAGCACAGCGGGGCGGACCTACCGCTCTCCTTGCCGGCCGCGGCGCTGCCCTGGCGGCGGTGGGGGCAGAGGAAATCCCGAGCCGCCTCCAGGTCCTGGAAGTGCCCGAAGGGGACCAGAGCGCAGGACATGGTGGTGCCGCCGCCGCCAACCCGGAAACGGCCGCCCACTTCCCTCAGGCCCGGCGCCGCGCGGGGCTGCGCTTCCCCTCCAGTACTTCCGGTCGGGCCCGGCGGCGGTGAGGCCTCTCAGACGGCCGCGGGGAGCAGCCAGCGGGTAGCGGGTCGCCTTTCTCCTCCTTTTTTCCCTCCTCTTTCTCCTTCTCTTCCTCCTTCTCCTCCTCCTCCCTCTCCTTCAGCACCCGGCAGCCGCACAACGAGCGTCCCGGTGGAGGCGGCGGCGGGTTCCCAAGGAGAAGGTTGGGCCTGTTCAGGGCCCCGGTGCCAGCTCACCAAGCAGCGGTTGGCAGGTGAGAGCTGCGTTGGTGACAAGCCAGCCTGGGCCTCAGGGAAAGCGCACTGAGATACCGATGCAATTTCATCATCTGGGCCTAACGGTGAAAGCGGCACAGCCATCAACGCCGGTGTTACCCTGATGAACAGGGGACACCTTCAAGGGGTAGTGAAAACAGGGTTTATTTCAATCCTAATTGCTCTTGCAAATAGGTAGCTTTAGCTTGAGTTTAACAACAACCAATTTCTGTGCCTTCTGTGGGCACTAAGGCATCTTAGCAAAAGCAGTGATTATGGCTTTGAGCAACGTGCTCTAGTGGGAGATGTCCCTGCCCATGGCAGGGAGGTTGGAACTTGATGATCTTTAAGGTCCCTTCCAACTCGAACCATTCTATGATTCTATGATGAGTGAGATTTGCTGTGGAGTGACATCAGTTCAGTGTTGCAGCTGATCCACAGCCTCAAAAACCTCTCCCTAGGGCAAGGAGTGAAAAAGCACACGTGAGAAGAACACCAGGGGATGTTCTGTAGGCCCCAAAGAAACAAATCACCCTGTCTGCAGGCCTCTACAAATTTTTAATGGATCTGACTTTAAAAGCTTTTTTTTTCTTTTTTTTAATATAATCCCCTGCTACTTGCTTTCACAAAGATGTCTTATTTGGTAGATAACAATGCACTTGTGTATTTAGTAGTTAAAGGTAGAAACGATTGAGCAAGCAGTCGAAGTCACTCTGAAAGTTTGGTTTGTGGTTGAGGTTTTTTTGGGCTGTCTCTAAAGACATGCTAAGACTGAACACATTTTTACTACAAGAAGTTTCGTTCTAGACTAAAATACATTTGGACTTTCCCGAAGGCACACACTGTAACAGGCTATAAACTCTAGAAAATCTGTGACAGATTTTCAAAGAAACTGGCTTTAACTTACCCCGACAACTTTTTAATGTCTTCAGCTGCTCTATTTTGCTGCGGTAATGGAGACCCAGTAGCATGTTTGCCCTTAGCAACAGCAGGGACATTTTGTTTTTATGTTTAAAATCTGTAGCTCCTCAGTCAATACATGGGTTAGAACTGAATTCAAGAAGATGAGTAATCCCATGGGTATTCAATAGAGAGTTGTTGAATTCTGTTTTTCTGAACATGCATAAAGTTACGTGCTGTGTACCAATGGGAAAGAGGCTCTTCAAAAATAAGGTCACAGGGTGAGAGGCTGAAATCAAATGGTGTGTAGGAATGCCTAATAACTTTGAAGGTGCTCTGATTAAACATGTAAAGCCTGGGGGGAAAAAATATTTAATGACATTTCAGCTGTGTAACGTGCAAAGCCATTAGTAATATCGAGTGAATAAATGAGTATGCAAGAAATGAACAACCTGGTTTGTTGTTCTGTAGCGACGCTTTTCATCACATTATAAAAATGTCCTTATTTGGAGACTAGTGAACAGTGCAAGACACTGTCATATCCCCGCCTGGCTTGCTGTGCACAGAGATGTCACATTAAAAAACCGCCAAGACACTAATTAATGCATAAGGCAATGAATAATGCAGCAAATGAATTCATATTTCAAGGCAGGGTTGAGCCCTGATGAAGTCACATTGTCACTTTGCTACTGAATTACCTTTTGTGTGTTTGCTGTACTTTCTTCAATACTTACTGAAATATTCATTGTAATTATATGGGATGCTACTAAAAGAAAGCCTGAAAAATCCGTCATAAATATTAACCTTCTTGAAGCCATTCAAATAAATGCTTAGTATGCAAAATTAACGGTACATTTACAGTAACAATGATACTTTGCATTTACGTAGGTCCTGTCATTTGCACACCTTGATGCATTTGACAAAAATGTGTAATTACGGATGTGAGGAATTTTCACTTGGGGAAATGAAGGTAATGACAGATTAAGTGATTTGCTCAGGGTCATACTGGGGGTAATGCTCTGCTTTCTTCATCATCTCTGCTGATCTCCATCTGCCGTTCATTTGTGCTTGTTAGCATAAATGAGTGTGATTATTCTATCATTTGGTCTTTGATAAGAAGTGAAAATGAAACCACTAATTTAGTAATAGTTACAGCAGACACATCTGTACCATAATGTCAACACGATACAAACTACCACCAAATCCAAGCGCAAGTAGCCCCCAAATAATGCAGTTACCACTCATGGAGAGGGAGCAGGAATTAATCAGCTTTCAGTAAAATGCAGAGAACAAAAATATGGAGAATCCATCAAACGTGGATGCTGGAGCCTGGACCCTCACTGCTGTCTCCTCACAGCCCAGTTCAAACAGCTTCCTTGGATGCCAGTGTCTGTCTGACATACCCCTTTGGATATCCAAATATCCTTATTCCCAGAGCTTAAGCATAACTGATGGTGCTTTGTCACCCTTGAACTTCAGTTTGCATATTTATATCTTTATACAAATTTCTAAATTCAGACTGATGTAAAGATGAATAAAATGTAAAGATATAAAAAGAGCCGTATGTCACAAAATTATTTCTCTTGCAATGTGTGTAACAGACCTTTCTGTCCATCCAGTGGAGAAGGTGCTGAATTCTTCATTCCAAGCTCCCATGTGGGCACGAGGCAGAACTGGGGCAGGGCCAGAAGTGTGAAGATTCATTGCTGCTGCTGCAGACAGTTTGTGGTATTTAGGAAAGGTTGTATTTGAAGGACGGAGGATGGAAAGATTTGATCATTCTGGGTTGGGATAAGCCTGAGTTTAGGTGAGGTTTTCTCTTCTGCACATTTCAGCAGCCACTGCAGGCAGCTCCACCTGAAACTTATCTTTTGGAAGGCAGTCCTGGGACAGAAGGGATCTGTACTGTAAATCCTACATATCCATCTTGGAAATGTCAGGCCTCCTGGCTGGAGACAACAACATTCAGTCCCCTAATTTCTGTGTAACAAAGTTTCCCGCGTTCCTTCTTGGTGCACCTGGGGTTTATGTAAAGTTGTAAGTGTTGGGATTTGACTAATTGTAATCCATGCCTAATGCTTAATAATGGAATATTTTTGATCTGTATATGCATCCAAAACACACTCTCTTGTGAAAACTTGATTCATGTTGTATGCTGAGCCAGTATTTTTCATCTGAAAAACCAGTTCTGGGAATGAAAGTAAACCTTGTCCCTCCGGCGTACCCGCTGGCTGCCCACCATCCGTCCTGCTCCTTTCTCCCCACCTTCTGGTCCAGGCTGGGGTTGGCATCCCCCGACTCTCAGCTTTGCCTGCCGAGGGGAGACGTTGCTAAGCAACCGCAGACCAGGCTCCACAGCCTGGGTTTAAAATGGGGAATTAACTAAATTAATTTTGATGAAGACATGATACAGCTGAGGAGCCGGCAGGAGCAAGAGGAAAAAAAAAGGAAAAAAGTGGAAAAAAAAGGGGGGGGCACAAAAAAAGTGCAAAAAATTAAAAAAGAGAAAAAAAGCAGCTGTGGTTTGCACCAGAGAACAAAAGGTGTCCATGCAGGAAGGGGACTTTCTTGAAAGCAAAGAGGGAATGGTGTACATGGTCCAAGCGGAAGAAATAGAGAATTAGGTGTTCTTCAGGGCAGGAGCTGTCTCTCCAGCTGTACGTCACCCACCACTGCAAAGCTCCACGTCCAGGGGCCTTCCAGGACACTATCACAACACAAACAAGTGAACAAAAAGTGCTGCCGCCTTCCACTTCTGCCTCCCATGGGTCCGAATTTAAACCCAGCCTCACAGCCACCTCCTAACAGGAGATAAGGAACGTGGAAAGAAAAGTGAGGGATTTTAGCAGTTCAGTTTTCGCTCCCCAAGAAGTGTCACCCCTGTGGACTCTTTGAGCCACCCCAGACTGCGTGACAGGGAGCGTGCAGCAGCCCTGGGTGGCTGCACAGTGACTGGGGACTCACGGTGTGTTTTCTGTAGTCCTAACAACGTCACTACTGCAGGCACACATAGCCCATAACGAATTTTTCTTCCAATAAGGACATTCTGTGCTAATTAAGCATGGCCAAATCTCCTTCTTCTGTATTGCCCAAGTCCCACAACCTCAAAATCCAGGTTGCAGCTTTCTGTGAAAAAGCACACGGGGGTTTTGGGCTCTATATCTTACAGTGTTCTAGAGATACAAAGGCCAAACAAAAAACATGCAAGGTTTTCTGAACATACTAATGGTTTGTCATTAATTCACCTCAATAGTGCTTATTCCCATCTATGTTCACTTCTCATTAATATTTTAGCAAATAATTTCTCAGGCTGACATAGTCTTAGGAAAAAAAGTATGCAAATACTGAAGAACATTGCCAAAAAACCCCTGTGCTATAACTGTGATTCTGCTTGTTACATCCCCCCATGGAGCATACATGTACCCCACTGCATTTTTTGTTCTAGTTATGACAAATAATATGAATGAGAATTCAAATATTGACTATTTAGATTGGAAAAATTACAGGCCAAGAATTCTTTGTTACAATTAATTTGTCTGAACAAGCTTCACACAGCCTTCTAATGTTCAGAACGTTGAAAACAAAAGCAGAGAGAAATTAGCGAGGTGACTGCTTTTCAGCAATGCAGCATCGCTTGTAGCAGGCACATTTGTTCCATTTCTCTCCTTCACTTAGATGTCAGCATCAGATTTGAAGAGATCATAGTTCACAAATTTATCTTCAACTTTCAGATACTACTTTGATTTTTACATAAAGCAAGATAGTTAAATCCCATAGGCTTACTCTGTGACAGAGGCCAGTAAGACAGATTTCGTACATAATTCATATCCCTGGAGTATATTTCTTTAAATAATTGGTTGTCTTACAAGTTGGGGAACCTTTTCTCTGGTTCTGGTATTGTTAAGAATGCAGCTGATATATCTGTAGAAGCTGTATCGTTCCTACTTGCTAACATGTGATCAATCAAGAAGAAAGTTACTCATTTTCTGTATTTGAAGTTCATCTTTTCAATGTCTTTATGCATTATGGTGAGACTTTGATGTCCCAGATCTGAGAAAAGTATTAGGGAGAGCTATAAACACAGAGAAGAAAGGATGTCTCATCTTCATGATCCTTAATGAGAGAAAACCTGAATGTCAGCCGAGCAAATTCACCGTCTCGGAGGATGGGCTCAGATTGCCATCTGGGGAATTTGGGGTTGATAAATCTGGCCGAAGGGCTGAGAAATTTACCCTGAGTGATGGATGTGACTGTATACCTTCCAGAGGTCAAAGTATTCACTGCAAATATGTTATCCAGTGAACTTTTTACTGAGTTGTTCAGTTTGCAAACCTGGCCTGATTTCTGACTACTTGCGGCACTGTTTGGAGGAACAATTTTTGATCTACAGCCTGTTCTCAAACTTTACTTCAATGTGTTTCTAATCTGTGACTGGTTGCTTAATTTACATAGGATTTTTGCTCAGTTTTGGTTGGGGATTTTTTTACCCTTTGTTTCATCTTAAAGAGGCAAATAAAATACACTGAATAGTAAAGAGTAGTTAAATAAAAAAACATGCTCTCATAGGTCACCTGTCTGTGATCATCACCAGAAGACAAAGGGATCGTTCTGTGACTCTGTGACTGTCAGGCTCTACTCAAGCTTTCCTAAGAAGTTGGAGAAACACTTCCCAAAAGTTTGGGTGTCCAATATTTGGTTTGTGTATAAATTTTATACCTGACATAGCACAAATACCATGTAACGTAACAGCTGACTGGAAGGCTAGTTGCCACATACAACTGCTTGTAATGAAATTGTCAATGGGCCCAAGCTGTCAAACTGCAGTGGGGTGGCAGGAGCTGGGGTGTGGGACACAAGTCAGCAGAGGCTCTTGTTATAGAATCAGTCAAGCTACATTCATCCATACCATGCTGGTTCCACGTATCACCATAATTTCCTGGAGCAAGAGAAAATTTCTTATTCCAAGAAGTGGATTCTTCCCACCTTGTTTGGTTATTTGAGCTTATTGAAATTATTTCTGTAGAGAAGCTCTCCAGGGCAGAGGAGGGTATTCCTGAATCATTTCCTAGAGATGGTGGGGCAGCGGCTTCTGCACCACCTGTACATGTTTCTGATGCCCCTAATTTAACATGCTATTTGTCTTATCTTTACTTTTAATATATGTGTCCAGACAAGCCTTTTAAGCGACAGGGCAAGTTTTGTTTCCAATGGCAATTAATTTGCCACATTGTAGGCAAGACATTTCATTTCTTTGCATCTGCTTTTGTCTTTCCTGAAGGGGAATGACAGTAATAAAAAATGTATCCTAGGTCTCTGCATGCAAATAACTCCTTTTATCGCACCTGAGGTGGTTTTCTGTGGTCTTGATGAAAATGGGATTCCCTGTCTATCAGCCATCAGCTTGAAAGGTGTCTCTAGTTAAAGATCTGTAAGAGCTGAATCTAGTTATTTTCTGCAGTAGCTTAAAAGATGACATAATCTGAACAGTAAATGAAAATGCTTGTGACGGCAGATTCCTCTCTGCATAGATGTAATCACGCTGAAACTGAGTAAAAAGGAAGATCCTGAGCAAATGCATCTATATACTGCATTTCTGAGATTTTTCTGAAATCAGTGTATCTTTTCAACAGTCATTAGACATGTTTTCCAACAGAGAGAAATCTCAACCTCGTCTGTGCCAGACTAAGCTTTATAGCCAGGTATAGGGTAATGAATCACAGCAAAATCAGAATGCCGTTTGTTAAGATGTAATTAGAGATCTGTGAACACGTTTTCTCAGATGCTAAGCGAATAGTAATTTGTCTTCTAAATCCCCAGTTACGAGCCTCTGTAGATAACCAATCTGTTTATGTAATCATGGAGAATTAATGTCTGTTAAGATACAACCAATTTACATCCGGTTGTCATCTGTTCAATTCAGCAGGCTTTTACTAACTTTTCTTATTTCTGTCTGTAACTCCAGAGAAGTGGAGAGATCAGAGCCAGTCCCTCATTGTCAGAAGACACAGGGAAAGGGAACAAATGCCTGAGATAATGCACTGCGCGCACAAAGCACACAGCTGTGTGCTGCTGAGCTGGATGACACGGTCAGGAGCCCAGGTCTCAGCTAGAACTATGAAAATTGCATGATTTGTGCCTCCTGAGAGAAGTAAACAACCTCTAGATAGAGAAGGGAGACAGAGCAACTGCTAGCTTTAAGCTCTTTGTAATTTATTTACCTTCATAGTGCTATGGGCTTGTTAGATTGGCCGGTGCCACAAGCAGCGAGTGTGCCAGTGGGCTAACGGTTAATCCCATTAGCATTAGCTGCTTAGTTTCTAAAACTGGAACCGAAATACTGGATGACAGTCTGATTCAGCTTCATTATTTTAGCTAGACTTCTCCTCCAGATTCAAAGACCTACACAGCACGAAAAATAAATTCTCAAAAGAAATTAGGTTGGCAGGGAAAGAGTTTCCCTTCGTCCTTTCAAACTGTCTGCACAGAACAGTGTGTCTGTTGTGCAGAAAGAGAGTGCAATTACAGTACTTACATGAATGGCTTTCTAAACTGGTGTTTTAAACAAATGTTTCAAGATGATCCTGTCTGCATATACCTATTACACTAATTTCCAATCATAAAAAAAAATATGCTAACGCCCTTTTTATGAAATGTATAGGTTTCAGAAAGAAAATTTGATTTCCTGTGTTTTTATTTACACTGTTCTCCTTTCAAGAGTCTATCAGAAGCAAGGGGAGTTGCTACTGCAGACCCATCCTCACAATCCATCTCAGAAATGACAGTGATTTTGTTCATACATTAGCCACATGGTTCTAGGGAGCAGACATCCTGAGTGCTGTGGCACGGACATCAATACTTGAGCATTTACTTTTTTTTTTCCCCACAAGTTCAGGATGACAATATGCCTTTGAAATTTAGTTTGGGAGCATTTTTTTTGGTAAATGCAACTGCAGCTGAGATTCACTCCATAGCAATCAGAGTTGGCGTATGTACAGGAGGCACAGTTACTGAGGGATATAATAAAGTTTAAAAAAAAATAAAAAAAATCAACCCAAAAGACCCTTTCTTCCCCAGCAGGCTCAGTTTGGTCTGGTTTCAAGGTGTGATGGTGTTGGAGGGAACACGCCAAGCGTATCCTGGTAGACGCTTTACATTTCTGATGGCTGACCAAAGCCAAAGGAGCGAGGGCTGACAGGCAAAAGCAGCAGGACATTTGTCTTCTAAAGCTGTGGGGACGCTAAAACCCAGTCTGTGATTCCCATGAATTGCTGTTAGAGGGCAGCAGACACCCTGGATGAGGTCTCTGGACACTGTGACCTGGTTCTGCCAGGGCTCTGTGGCCTCTACGATGGCAGAGAAGTGTTGCCTGTTTCAGCCTCTGGGTCTGGTCGGCTACGAATTTTCTAAGTTTTAATTTTTCAGGTTAGTATTTTTCATGCTCTGTCTTTCTTAGCTTAGGCTTTCTTGAGAAATTGAAGAGTTTTACAAACATCTCTAGGATGGCAATTAATTGAAAATCTATCATTCTGTTAATGCGAAAAATGTCCCTACCAAGCATTTCTTCAAATCACCAAATGTTTCTAACATTCGGGAGTGGAATTTTTTGAGAAGTGTAATGCTAGGCTCTAGAGCTTTTTTAAAATTTTTATAAACATACCAAATTCTATTATAAATTTCTGATGCAACTATTTAAACCTGTCGAACACCTGATGTTTCATCAATACTGTGCTTTTACTGTCTCTACCAGTATATGTGCATGTCCTTCTTGGGCTCTCATCACACATCTGTAATCTCAAGGTGGGGGGAAAAGCAAAGAAAGAAACAAAAACCCTGGCCTTTAAGTTTTTAAAGTTTCAGTTCTTTCAATTATAGCAATTTAACAATTACTTAAAATGTTAAGGAAATCCACGTATCCTGACTTAGAAGACCATCCTGTGGCACCTGAGTTAAGTCCTGCAGATTCAATTCCCCAGTACAGGAACTATATCCTTAATTTAATTTTTGTCCACTTAACTACACCATTTTCAAAGGAAATTGTCTGTATGCCTAGCTATGATACCTATGAGTAGTAGTCTAAAAAATGCCTTTAATTGGCCTCTCTGGATTTTTTGTTTAAACAGCAGAAAGTTCAGACCTGAGCCTTCACAATATTTTCTTTCTGGAAAAGTGTAGGATCTCCCTCTAAAGGTGGCATGCAAAAAGAAAAGGTAACAGGCACAGCTACTATTACTTTACTGACTGCTTGAGCTTAACAACCCGAGAAATGTAATAAATGAACCCAGAAGGCACCGCTGTCATTCCATATCAATGTCACAGACTTAAATGTAGGAAAGCTCAGTTTTCTTTCAAAAATTCTGTAGGCAACAGGTTAAAGATCAATCTTTGTTTATATAAATAATCAAACACTAGATATCTGGAAAATTAAGGTCACATCCAAGACTTGCAAACACACTTCTCCCCAAATCTCATGACATCCTCTGCTCACAAACTTTCACATGTGAGGTAAGAAGGATCCTACAGGAACCAGCTCATCCCAGACATGGATCCTGCCACATCCTCTGGTCTGCCCTGTAGCTCTGACAGAACATGTCTCCTGGAGAAAGCAAAACATTATTAAGTGACTGTATCACAACGCACACATGTAAAGGAGAAGAACTGAGGCTGTGCACGCAGCCTTAATTCTGGCATTTCTGACTCCAGGTGCTTGACTTTCAAAGTGCTGGAGTTACATCTTCTATTAAAATGAAAAAAGTCATCACTTGACCTTGTTGATCTAGGATCAAACCAAGACCTCACAGGTCCTGGTTTCACTTAAATAAACATCAGACACTCTCACCAATTTGAAGAGGAGCAGGACCAAGCCTGTGTTAAAGTGTTGGAGCCACTCTGGGAGCTGCGCTTTAGAGCTAGTGGGGGAAGTCACAGTCCCTGTGGATTCTCCTCTGGCCACCACACCCCTGGGATGGGAAGGGCAGCAGCTCTCACAAAATGGTAAGCGTGATTAATAACAGAGCCAAAATAACACATACTAAAAACACAGGTGGTTTATTGTTTTCTGTCTTCTTGTCCCCTAGAAAGTACCCCTAAATGTCTTGAGTTATATTAAAAAATCAAGGGATTTGTTACTGCACAACATTTTCCTAGTAGTAAGCACTCAACAAAAGATAGCAGAAAAGTCAACCTGTAACTTGCTATTTTAATACATTTTTATACATTTTAATACATTTTTAATGCAGTTTTTTTTCTTCAGGACAATGAAAATAAAAGCCCTTTTACAGTACAGATGTTTGTAAATTTGGGTCCTATTAAAACTTCTAAAGGCACGTGCATAAATAAATCTAATCAGGTTCATTGCTGAAATAGAATCGCTTGCTTCAGTACAGTTTCTTCAGAAAACCCAGTTTCAGTTGGAGAAATTTCCCATTGGAAGCACTTTACTTGCCACCAATTGCTCACTGCTGGATTTACTTAAACAAACACATTAATACCTCTTGTGGGATATGGGGCACCTCGTTAATGAATAAGTGATATGAAAGGAACATGACTGGACTACTTTTCATTGTTTATGTTGAGAAGAAAGCAAATCCAGCAATGAGCTGATAGAAAACTTTGCTTTATTCAGGCAGCATTTAACTTTGAATCATAGAATGGTTAGAGTTGGAAAGGACCTTAAAGATCATCAAGTTCCAACCCCCCTGCCATGGGCAGAGACACCTCTCTCTAGAGCAGGTTGCTCAAAGCCCCATCCAGCCTGGCCTTGAACACCTTCTCTGGGCAACCTGTTCCAGTGCCTCACCACCCTCACAGGAAAGAAAGCAGATGCAAATCCTTTGAAAATCTGTGCCTGAATCAGCAAACAGTGGCACTAATTAAGCAAACTATATAACTATGGCAAAGGGTGAAACATTTCAACATACAGCAGGTATTTGCCAGATCTCACTGGGCACTGGTCACTTCTGTCCGTGGGGGCCCAGCCGAAGCCCCCAGCTCATCCCGCTGTGCCCCACAGGTTCTTCCTACTGGGAGTCCTCTCCAGGAAGCCTGAGGAGCATTTCTGCTGATCTACTCATCCGAGGCTGTATGAAAGAGCCAAGACGAGGAAATGGATGTCTACATTATTCCACATTTAGCCCTATGAGCTCAGAATCTCACCTCATCAGGTTTGAGGGGTATTTTTGTTAGTTTTGTTAATGCAAACTCTGCTTAGTTGTTCAACTTCATCATTGAACCTGAAATAGAAACATGCACGTTGAGGAGTCCTTTCTTCTTTCTCCTCCTTCCTGGTGAGTCTATTTTCAATATAGCTATTGTTTCTCCCTGGGATTTTGCACTTCAGGGATTGCTATTGCTTTGGTAAAAATATTCAGAAGGTTTATGCTATAAAAATAGCGATCCACACAAAAATAGAGGCCTTCAACAGTTACTCAGCTTCAGACTGCTTCTCTTGGAAATCCTGGCTAAACATATCAGCCTAATTAAAGGCACTGAATATAATTGTTTCCTCATAAATAAAGAAAATCAGAAAGTCAGGGGTTTGCAGGTATGGTGTTCACTTGCACCTCTGATATTTAATAAATCCATGTCACAAGGGATGTCAGTATTAAAAAAGCACAGGTTGCAGAGAGGACTGTGCTGAGAAAAATCTTTCACCTGGACAATAATCAAGGGTTTTTTTCACAGGCTCAGCCTAAAAAAAAATATATATAAAAAAAATAGGTTTGGGGGTGAGACAAAGTGAGAGCCTAGAGAGCTGCAGCTGAAAAGGGGGACCCAAAGAGAAGGAAAGACCTGGGCTGTAACAATATTTTCCTGGGTGATAGCTGGTTGCCTGTGTGGAAGGATAATCCTCAGATTATGGTTATTTTTAGGGTCAGGATTCAGGTTTGGGTTCAGTGAAAGCCCAGAGCTGCAGTTGGAGTGGGACTGCAAAGGGGCTGTGGGATGTGAAGATGATGCTGGGTGAACGTCAGCCAGTGCAGTAAAAACCATCTGCTCTCTGGTCAAAGGAAAATAGTACTCAGGCTCAGCAAAATATAATCTGCTATTGTCTTCCTTTCCTTTCTGACATTCATTTCTGCGGATGGTTAAAAAGAACAGCCTATTTGAACAGCACATCATACTGTTAAATATGCCAGCATCCAGAAGACCCAGGCTCCCGTACCAGTTCTATTCTAACTGGTTAAAGGAATTATTCATTACTTCATTAAATATCTTACTGTTCTCTTAAGCATTTCTGTCTGTCCTGTCATAATTTAAGAACTCAGTCCTTTTTCCCGATCTTATATTTTTCAAGTTCTCTTCTTTCCTACTGAGCTTTTTTTATTTTTTTCAAGTGCATAGGTATTACACCAAGGTCAGTGACAGCAACAACTAAACTGTGTTTTTCATATGCATTTAGTTTTATGAAAGACATTAGTTCATGACTGTGGAAACAGCTATTAGTAGCAGGAGTGATTTGTCTCAGCTGAAAGCAGATGAGAAAAACGTCAATGTCCTAACCCCTTTTCTTTTTTTTTTTTTACTGAAAGAACAGGATAGCTCTAGAGAAGAAAAGGTTTCTTTGTACCAGTTTCTCACAGTCTGAGAGTCTTAGTCTGTCTAGGAATAATTCTCTATCTGGTTCACTGAGACCAGCCCGCAGGTGGGGAATTAACAATGATGCATTCTCAAATAAAAGCTTCATCCTGCAATTCAGATATAAATACCCTTGGATTTTCATGATGTATAGAGGTGCGCCCAGATGTGAATATCACTACTGGTACTTATCTCCTGTAGAAATAAAGAAAAGCCTTAAGTCTGAACAGGGTAGATAACAACAACTCTAATGCTTTTCAGCCAGTGGACATCTCAGCAAAAGCCTTTGGAGACGTTTTCAGATGCCTGTGGGCATCTGTAAAATGCAACAGACCTCAAGGAAACACTATCGTACCAAACAAGAACAGCACGGGTCATTCATTTTCAGAATGATATGAACAGATTGAGACCATTAAATAAAGAGAAATAAACGTTAAATAAAGGAAAAAGGAAGAAACGTCCATTACCTTGTGACAGATACAGAAGCTTTCTATAGCAGACCCCTTTCTGCATGCAGACAAAGCTGCCCCATGCCTTCAAAGCTGTAGGCTTTGAGGAACTCCAGCAGATACAGAGTTATTCCCCTGGTAAAGCTTCCTGTGAGGTGTTTATGGCTTGGATGTGCATCTGAGAAAGCAAAGAATGAAAGCCTGGAACATGCAACTGCTCTCGGGGTATGTGGGAGCACATTGGTGCAGGAGTGGGTCCTGGCCTGAGGGCAAGGTTACTCTTCAGGGTGTCCACCTACACCTCCAGCTACAAAATTTGCTCAAGTAATTTCTGGAAAATGGCTGCGGTGAGGATAAAAGAGCAGTCCATCATAGCTTTCAGAAGGTATTTTTACTGTTTGGATACTCTTACCTAGCTGAGTGTAGCTATAATTCGTGCAGATGGCCAACATACCCGCTAATAAAATTCAACTTCCTCCAGTGTCACTCTAAGAGCAGGCTGTAGCTGGGAATAATTAGTTGTGGCAACTTTACTGTTTCATTTCTTAACTACTATCTCCCAGTTGACTGCAGTTCACAGCTTTGGGAATGAACCTGTTTGCACTTTGCTGCTAACACTGGCCCATCACGGAGGGCTTCCTACAGCTGCGCTTCTGTGGACAGGAGGAATGTGACTTAAAAGTCAAGTCATTAAACCAGATTAAACTGAGAGACGCTGAGTTTTGCAAACCACCAGCAGAATCAAAGCCCACAGCACACAAATGTAAACCAGTAGATGAAGCACAGTCCCTCAACACAGGGAGCATTGGCTGAACTTCAGCAAGTAAAGGCTGAAAAACATTTTTCATCTGAATTAGAAAAGGACCAGAGCCAGCAATGCTCTTTTGCCTGCGTACAAGGCTGCTCCAGGTATTACCCTGTAATCTCCCAGAAACTGAGAACAATTTTACTTACAATCTTCATAGGTGGCAGGCTGGGCTTTGATTTTTGCTGGGAAAGATTTAAAGATTCCAGGCAGGTACACTAAGATCACACCACTGCGCTTATTCCCCTTTCCAGGGAGGTAGGAGCTTCCCCTGGTTGCTGAGATTTCCTTTCTGTGAGGGCTGAACAAAAGGGAAAGAAAGAAATCCAGTGCAAACAGACTTACTTAGAGACATCAGAGATATCCTGCCCCAGCAGGGCAGCAAATCTATGCTAATCATACAGCTCAGCATCTTCCTTCAGAGCCCAGTGGAACTCTCTTTGGAACGGAATGCAATCATCTCATAATTTATTGGGGTTTTTTTAATTGATCTAAATGGTTTAGCAGTATCTTGCGTGTTCTCCACACACTCATGTAGCCACTATTCCAGCTACCTACAAAAACTGTACAGCTCCAGAGCCCCTGATGCCTCCCATGTTTGTTAGCAGCCGCCCACTTGCCAAAAATCACCCCAGCCCCAAGGGAACTCAAACACATCTGTGCAACCCCTTAGCTCTGGGGCCTGCGTTACTGCTTCTCTTTCTGCTATACAGAAGAAAATCGCTGCTTAAGCAGCTCCCAAATCACTACCCATGAATTTATTATTATATTATTTTTTTTTAAGGTGGCACATAAATACATTTCTCCCCCTGGAGCAGGCTCCCCAGCACAGTGACACTAACTCCTTTATGCTCTCCTGGTTCCAAATCCAGTCCCTCTGTGGAGGGAGCCCATGCAGCCAGCTCCGCACACCCCTAGGTTTGCAAAAACATCTCTATTTCATGCTAGAAGATAATTTTCAGTCCATCCGCACTTGTTTTGAACTAGAGAGCCCCCCTCTCCCAGAGGACACAGTCCTTGTCCTCCTTCATCCCCACCACCTCTCCAACTACATTGTCCTCTCTTCTCCTGAACAGGAGCCAAATCCTGACTGTTCATCTTTTATTACCAAAATCACAACCCACCTCTCCCAGAAAATCATCCTTCTCAACTGAAACACTCCCCACTCCCAGTTTCAAGCCCCCACCTTCCTCTCAGGTGGGTGTAATTTAGGTTTAATACCAAAACCCACCAGCCTTATTTGATTTCTTTTGGGTTTAGGTGAGATCTTCTTTGAACTTTGAGTCTCTATTATACAAAGTAAATTAGTAGGCAAGGCATTACAATAAAATACTCTCCTTCATCATGAGAGGCAGGTTTTATTTAATTTTCACTACAAAGCTGACAGTTGTGTTGGCTTTCCTCTTCTTTAATTAAGTCCAGAGTATTTCTGAACTTCATTTAATTATATTATAGTAGCACTGTAAGAAGTGATCTTATTTGATAATTTACAGTGGCCTCTCTTGAAATAAACTTTGAAATCTCTTGAAATAAAGTCAAACAGTGCCACTTCTATACAAACCTACTCTGCGCAGAGCAAAGTTCATTGCCTGTTTAATAGGTGTTACAGCTTAGGAACAGCATTTTTCTGCTCATCTTCTGCTTTTTCTCAGATCTCTGAACATTCGGACTTACAGTTAGTTGGGGGGAATACTTCTGCTCCTTCCTCAGCCCAGGCAGAAAGGGCCAGAGCAGCCAGATGTGCTCCATCTCTCTTCCCTTTGGGCAAACACCAGCATTGTGTCTCCATCCCAGTGGCTGCACCCTCATCTCTGCCCCTGCACTTCACCTGCCCATCCCTCACACGGGTCCTGCTTCCATGAACTTGGACCAAAACACCCTTGTCCTCTCCAACACTGCACCTCAAAATGAGCGCAGCAGTCCTTCTGCAGTAATGCTCCACCATCAACAAATTCCTGCATGAAAACTCCCACAAAAACACTCCCCCATCAACAAACTCCTACAAGAAAAATGCCACAACAGCATTATGCCATCCATGAATTCCCACAGGAATACTCCACCATCATCAAGGTCCTGCATGAAAACATTTACTAAGATTCCAGAAGAAACTACCAAGGAGCTACGACACCCTTTGCCCCAGTGGTGAGGAGCTGGGTCATACTGGGAGGAAGCCAGTGGGAGCCACTGGGCTGCCCCCAAGCGCTCCTGGGCACAGGACTGGAGGGGCTGTTCCCAGCTGAAGAATGGGCATGTCACCCACCACGGTCACCAGTGCTGGACACAATTTAAGGCATAGAGGACAATGGCAATGCAATGTCTCGGGTGTGCTGCCGGCACTCGTATCAATGCTGGTGCTCCCCCAGTGGATTAACAGAGAGGTTTGGATTCAATCTCAGCTGTTAATCCTTCCAATGTCACAAGAATCAAACGTATCCATTTTCAATTAAGGTTGGTTGTAAGGTTACGTGGGCCTGCTCCTTGTCTAATTATACGTAATCCCCTCTTTCTAAAATATCCTGGGACAAGCGTTGCTACCAGGAGGAGTTGGGAGACATTGCTGCCCCACACAAATGGTGTATTTCTGTTCTCAGAGAAAACATTCTCTTGCCTCAGCACACAATTGCAGGTTTGGGTAGATGATGGATATGAAGCTGTGCTACAGAAATTTGTTGTCAAAGCCAATGCCCTGTCTTTATTTTCATTTCAAAGGCAAACATAGTTGCTCAATAACATTTTATACCCCCACGAAATTGTTTTGAGGAATCCTGGATTAAAAACTAACAGTCTTCATTCATCAAGTTTCAGATAGGTAATGGTGAGAGAAAGTCTCTCTTTAAAAGCACATTCAAAACATTCAAAGGTATTTCTTTCAATGGTTGACTACTGGCTATTGTATTTTTTTCTAACATTTTTGCAAATAGATGAATTCTTTTTTCTTAATTTAGGTTATCTGTCACTATTACATATTAATTTATAGCTGTAGCTTTTCTTTTTCTGAATATGAATTCATTTTGTTATCCTGTGTAAATTAGTAAGGCTACAGTCTGCTCTCCTAGTGCAAAGCAGACAATTTCTTTGATAATACTTCCTATTTTTTCATGCACATCCAAGTACTCCATTGCTGCAGTTCATATTTATTCCTGACAGACTGAAATTCTGTTTGACAAAAATCAAAACTAAACAACCGACCCAACATCTTACATATTAAGTCAATTCATTGACATGCATCAAGTTTGACACGCTACCAATGGTTCACTCAGTTGCAGTTAGAAGGACAAATCTGCTATTTATTCTGTAATCCCTTCAGCTGGAGATCAGACATCTGTTTGTAAAGCAATTTTTTATAAGAGCTTGGGAAGTCTTCCTGGCACCCATCTGGTCAATATATATTCCCAACTATATTTCAATTTTTCTGGTAAAGTAATCTTATCCACCAGCTTTGCAACTTAAAACATCTTGCAGTGGCCACTGACTACAAATCATGTGTCCGCATGTGTCTGATTTCAGAGCTCTGTTTTGCCTGATTTATTGTGAAAAGCAAAGAAGCAGTTACAGTAGCTGTAGTTGTACAACAAAATAAAGCCTTGTCTCACTTAAATAGCAAGTAAAATGAGCACTAAGCTAAATATCAAGCACACCTGAAATTCAGTACCTATTGACTTTGTTTTGTCCAAAAAATAGCTGTGCACCCTTGGTCAACAGCTATTTTTATCCCCAAGGATAAAAAGACATAATCTCCATCATTTTAATTATAGTTCTGGGTATGATCATGACTTTCTGATTAACTAATAATTACAGAATTGAATAATGTACTACATCCTTTTGCTTTTTTTATTTTTATTTTTTTGCCACTTGAGGGCTCATAGAAGTGATTTGGATGAGCTTCAAAATTTAAAGCAAAGGCTTTAAAATATACGTGGCTGCTTATACACATATACGTTACACGCAAGCAACATTTGCAACACCGCTATGAATACTGCTGAGAAATGTCCCAGATCCTCAGGAGATGTTCTGTCTGTGGAGCTATACGGGTATACATTAACTGTGGGTGGAGGCCAAAGAATCGGATGACCTCTGAAATTAGTCTGGTAACAATAATACAACTTCTGCTGCAACAAACCATATTAAAAATAAACAAACAAGCCCCCTGCCAGGTAATGTTTAAAATTGGAATGTTTTTTCAATCTCAGCAGAGGCCAAAGACTGAGTGAACTGAAATCTTATTCATAAATACAGGCTCTTAAAGTCCAGGCTAAGAAGCACTGGAAGAGACAGAGAAACTCCAGCTTTCAGGCAATGATATGGTGAGCTTCCAGAGTTTCCTCTGAATTGGATAAAATCTTCACATCTGTGAACCAAGCACCTCACAGTGGAATTTAATTCACACATGGATGTGGAGGAATGGAGGCAGTTCAGCTGGGTGGTTTTGTTGTTTCAACAAAGTCAGGCGAAGAAGTATTAGTGCAGAACATGGAAAACTTCCCATAAATGACTCTTTCTGTTTTTTGACCCAGTTTAACTCTGGGCTGAATCTTTGAAGGTTTATGGGAGTATTTTATAAACTTAGCTTGGAGCACAATGTGGTTTTATACACACATTTAAGCAGAACAATTTGCACAGCACTCCACAACCAGTGACTTAGACACTGATGATGCAGGGGCTATGTAAGCAAATGTGGCAGCAGCTCTGCTTTAGTCACAGCTGGCACAAAGTTGATCCCATCTTACGCAGAAAGGAATGTTGGCCAGGCCATCAGAAGGAGAATCACTCCACAACCCGTTTTGAGAGGAGTGATGTTTGCCCAGCCTCCTCTCGGGTGCCAGCAATGCAGGGAAGGCAGGACCTGGACCACAGCCTTGTCAGGGAGCTGTGACATTTCCCACTGGGCACAGCCAAACTTGCCCTGTGTCCCATCAGGAATACATAGTGTCACCTCCTCTGGTTCCTACCTAACAGCCTTTTATAAACATGCTTTAGTTTTAGCTTTTAAGTCCTTTTCAAGTAATAATGGCAAGTGTTGAAATGTTTGTGTTCCCATCTGAACTTGAGGGTCACATCTTATCTTTAATGACACTACTAGTCCTAAACTTTTTTATTTTTGTCAGCATATTTGCAGCTGCACTCCTGCTTTGTAATGATAAATCTCTGATCAGCTCTTTTGGTGACACAAGAGCCACATAATTACCACAGCAGAAAGACCAACTGGTTGAATTAATGATAATGCCACAAGATGGTGCTGGACATTTCGTTGACACACTGCAGTTTGTTGCTAAAGAATTATTAGCTTTGTATTTTCTCTGATGAAGCCTCTCCCCAGCTGAAGCTTGCTCTGAGTCTGTGCTGGGTCCCTGCATGGGTGCACCCCAACGGCCCAGCATTTCACCCAGACGGGATAATGGGGTTTCTGTCTTATGCTGTCTTTAAAACATCCCTGATGCTGCTTTGGAGTTGTATGTTCCCAATGCAGGTCAGCAAAGCTTTGGTCCTGCTACAGCAAAGCCTCCCAGATTAATACAGCTTTCCAAGACCCCCTGTTGATCACAGCAACCCAAGATGGGGACCTAACAGGGCAATCCAATTTTCATGGCAATTATGATGCTTTTTTGTTTTGAAAGAAAAAAAAAAATCAGATGAGCAGGAGCTACATAATTCCATTCATTTCAATAAAAACTCTAGACAAAAGACATCTCAGAAAGGAAATTGGCTGCCTGTTACAGGTTGTAATGCACCCTTGAACACAGAGATCTGATCATTACTTTTTTTCAAGTAATGTCTCTCTAAAATGAAATGTTCAGTACTATGAGGTTTAATGAACCATTTCTGACATTTCCGGTCCATGACTGATAATGCTGTTAACATTTCCTAAACAAATGTTTAGAGAAAAAATAGGGAGAGTCTTAGAACTTTTAGGTTAGATTCTTAGGGAGATCAATGGACCTACAAAGCTTTTCTTGCCACCACATGTTCAGCCATTAGATATAAAAGGCATTTGATTAATGCTTTTATGAACTTGATGGAGTTTGAATTTGGATCCTGAGAAAAATACCCTGTATTTTATAATGGGAAGCATCCAAATCAGGAATCCAAATAGTCTTAAGACTAGAAATGTTTAATGTTTTCATCTGACCTGTCTTTTGTAGTCTCTGTGCTCCAAGGATTTGGGAGTCTCCTTTCTCACAGACAGCACCTCCCACAGTCTCTTCTTCCAGCTGCTCTGCTGACTGTGTGACCAATCAGCACGGGGGCCACAGAATTCTAATGGTCATCAGCTGTGTCTCCCCACTCATTTATTTTCCTGTGTTGTCAATTTTGGCAAAGAGGAAAGGTTAAAATCCACTTCTGGGTATTTGCTGAAAATATTGGCATATTTTGTGTATGTAAAATTAGAACAGTTTGTATTTATGAATAAAATTGCATATGGATATCTCACAGCCTTTTTTTAAGATAAGAATGCATTATTTTCTGAGATTGAAAGGCAGAGAAATTAGGACACAGGAAGTTCAAGAGAATCGTAGAAAAATTACATGAGTCCAATGTCACACCTGAATTCCTGGGTTTCTAATGTCTGTCCCTTCCGTTCACAAATCGCACGCACTGCATTACATCAAATGAGAATTACTTCACATTTAACATTCCATTTTAAACAACACAATCAACTTGAAAAATAAGCAGCTCACAAAGGAGTAACTCCAGGCCTATTTTTAAATCCAGCCATCCAAATATTTTGCCACAGCTTCTCATTGATTTATTACTGCTTGGTCATTTTGCAGTAATTAATGGGACTTTTTAAAAAAAAATATTTTATGTGAATGCAGTATCAATTAGGCTTATTGCAACAACAGATACTGGTAAGAATACAATTGTTCTTAAAATGGCATTATGGAAAACAGGATATTTTCCTAGGCATTCTTCTGTGAATGTGTTGCAGGGCATGAGATTGGCTTTCTCCCTTCGGCCCCTCAGTATGGCCAGCAGAGCGCACGATTTGGTTTCCTATTGCTATTCTAAATGATGATGAAGCTGTGGTAGATTGCTACATAAGTAAAATGAAAGTTCTTAATCTAAAGAATTCTGTTTTTTCCTAAGCACATTCAAGTTTGGAACATCCCTTGGATTGCAACATAATTTTAATGGGAGCAAGAAGCTCCGTGTTTACACCAACTGCCCAGTTCCTGGAAAACATGGTGGAATATTCATACTCCCCACCCTGTGTGAGTGATACAGTTATTGCTGCCTCCTGACGAGTGTAAATTACAGAAAAAAAATCTGCATTCAAAGTCATTCATAGTCCTCTCACACTGTCTGTTACCTGCTTGGTTTAGGATTCCCTGGCTCTACGGGAGTCTAATGAAAACCTTAATGAAAATGAAACTCACAGCCTAATGCTTTGATCATCTCACAAGTCTCTTCACAACGCCACCTTTTCAACTACGGAGCCAAAGCCAATGGGAGGGAAAAAATCTGGGGTTTTGCATTGCAAAATGCTACCTAATTTATCATTACACATATTACAATGTTAATATTACGATAATTCCTAAATAGACCCAGCTGTAAGTAATGAGAGAACGAAGAGCTCACACTTTGAAAGCTCCTGCCTCATCCTCAGGTTTTAGAAACATGGAGATTCTATGTTGTCTCCTGATTTCCATGGGAACAGCCAAGCCAGCCCCATTTTGCCTGCCCTGGGCCATGGCATAAGGCAAGGGAAAGCCCAGAGAGGCAAAAGTGACTCTGCATTTAGGGCTTGATTTTCTGTTGCCTTCAAAAGCGTGGGTTGCTGACATCTCAGCATAAAAAGGGTAAAAACCCTGCACACTTTGTGCTTCCCTGATGCGTACAGGCAGGATGTAGTGCCACTGTCTGCCACCATACTTGATCCTTGCTGGGCTGGTTTTCCTGGTGCAGCTGTTAATGTACCTCTCCTGGGCAAAGCAATCTACGCATTTGGTCATTAGGCACCATTCTGGGGGAGCACTTTCTGTGAAAAGGCGTATTGAGTACAAGGTTTGGGTCTATAAGGCCGCTTTCACAGAACTGTAGAGAGTTTCAGCTAGAAACCATCCCTGATTATCTGAAGCCATCATCGAGGTTGTATAAATTCTGACATGTGTGTGTTAAAGAAGTAAAGGTAATACTTCATACTGCTGGGGCTATTACCATTATTTCAGATAATGCACCCCATCGCAGCCCTGACTGAAAACTTGGCTTAGCAGAATGTAATACAGGAGTTGGAGCAGTCATTGAAAACCCTTTGTGAATACTGTGGCAAAGGCTAATGTAAATAAAGGAAGATCAAAGTAAACTTTGAAGTAGGAATGAGCCTGACATGGCCTAGCAAGACATGATGTACTTAGGCATAACCCAACAAACTGGAAATATTTCATTTTCAATTTCCTGGCCAAGACACCAGCCTTAAGACTTACTTTTTCATTATTATTATCGTACACTTTGGTTCTCACTGCCATTAAGTACAGGCTGTGCTGGCAACTTATTTTACAAGCTTTCCATAAAGATATGGACTATGTTTTGGTTTTGTAAACACTATTCATAGCATTTTACCATGCAGCAGAGCAAGCATGGGACCTTTCTCCTGCTTTTCATCCCACAGAGGAAGGTGAATGAGCACCATCCACACTGAGTGTGTACCAGGGGTTGCACATACCTCACAGCTGGAGGCAGGCTCCAGTGCCCTCTTGGCCACCACTGGGCTACAGCCAGGAGCCAGAGAGAGTGGGGAATCACTCCTGGGGAGTCACATCTGGCAAGCCAGAGCCAGAACCGCTAAAGCCTAATCTGGATGTCTCCAGAGCCCCTGCGTAGCCACATCCTACAGGGTAATGCGCATCTTTTACTGCTGCGTGATAGATAAAATTTGAGATATTTTGATTTATTACTTGGCAATCCATTAATAATGAATTCTGATAAATTTTCTGCTCTGTACAGAGAGTACTGGCTCCACTCTCCTCACTCTCTGTTGGTATGAAAGTAAGAGAGATGTCCTGCCCTGAAGGACACAACGCTGGGGGAGCAGTGAGGCTACCCCGGACCGAGCGAGATGACAACCAGCAATCTGGCAGCCACATGCCCCCAGGCCCTCTGGCTGCCCTCCCAGCCCAGTGCAGAAGCTACAAGGCTGCAGAAAATTCCTTCATGTTCCCACTACCTTGCCCAGCTGCAGTCAGCAAAACACCTGGAAATCGGACACCATATTGAATAGTCCTAGAATGTAATGTGAGGACAACCACCATGAGACAATCTCCAGGTTTAAGTGATCCCCAGTAGATCAGCCATAGCATAAACACCGACATTTCATGAGACCTAGCCCCTTGTAGAGATTAAAGTAAATCCCAGAGTATTTTATTCTAGCTATAATCCTAAATAACAACAAATCTGGATCTGCTGTATAATATTAAATAACTCCTGCCTTACTTTCTGTCTTCCCTGTGTCAAAGAACATCATAAGCTATGACAGTCAAGTACTGGGAAATAAGGAAATACCCAAACACCAGCTGTTTTATTCATCCAGAGGAGTGGCCGCCCCATAGCATGCAGTGTGCCACTAGCTGGATTAATTGCATCGCAAGCTCTCTCCTAGAGAAAGAAACAATACCCAACTGAGCAATCTCAGGGCCTGCACTCAGAACGTTGATTGCTGGGTCAGTGCTTTCATTATTACGGGTTCTTGGTGGAAACATAAACCACGAGAGCAGAGAGCTCTCGTGGTTTGTACAGCTCAGCAGAATGTACAGACTGTTCACTTTGGTTGTATTCTTATTAACATCGGGCAGTCACTTCATGCACAGATAGCTCTGACATTGTTGGCACTTAAGTAACAATTAGAGCCCCTGTTATCCAGTGTATTTGGAAAAGTAGGGAAAAAAAAAAGTCTTTTTCTTTTTCAAAGGCATCTGCCTCTGCAATGTGAGGTGTTTCTGTATCATCTCTCTGCCTGAAGGGATGTGGTGTGACTGGTACATCACTGCTCGCAGGAAGCCAGGCTCTGGGGATGCAGCTGTGTTGCCAGAAAGTCTGCACACCACAGACATATCTTTCCTGCGCTGCCAGTAAGTTGTGGTTGTGACTATCCCTAAGGATTCCTGAAAGGTTCTGGACTGTAGGTGTATCTCCGTGCTGCCAGAAAGCCTGTGGTTGTGGATCTCTTTGTCCACAGGGCTGAAAAGCTGCGGGGTGCTGATACATCAGTCTCTGCTACGATAAAGCCTGGGCGTAGTAGATGAATCCTTTTCCTCTGTCAGAGACCTTTGGACAATTCCAGAGCTACTTGTCCCCACAGCATTTGGGACACACGGTGCTCTATTTGCCCTGGCATATCTACAGGGTAATAAAACTGTAGGTATGATAACACATTTGTGCCAAATTACTCACTCTATTAGCATATACATCATCCCACTGAGGATCCCAAGACAATCTAAAAAAGCTCATTAAGCTTCCTGCACTGGGTTATTGTGCCCATTTTACAGATGAGTATTGACGTGTTCCATGGGAGGCCGGTATGGTACCTGCTGATGGTGTATGTGAAAATCCCTGTACCCATCCTGGGTCCCTAAATAACTCTCAGCCAGATACAGCACTGACCTGGAGAGCAGCTGGAACTAGTGCTCTGCAGCAACTAAGAAATCTTGAAGCTGGGGGCAGAGGGAGCTTAGCTGGCATGTGTACAGCACAGAGAGAGAACACCGCATGCATCCCTTTTTCTGTTCTCAGGAGCTGCAACTTTTGATTCACAGGCCACTCCCAACCACACGTTTCTGCTGCACAGCCTGGGCAGTCTCGACAGACCCAAATGCTCTCTTCAGTGTGACTTTGTGGCACAATACAGCCGTCGGATCTGTGTGCATTCCCAAAGGCAGGAGTTATCCTGCAAGACACGGTATACAAGTACACAACAAGGGGCCCATCCACATCCTTGTGTTTGTGCCTGCTGTGCATTTACCCCCAAGCTGTTAATTGACTCTAAGGATGCAGTCAGGGCAATGCTTCCTCTTTCTCTCTCCAGGTAAAAATACTGGAGTGTGCAAAGATGCTGCACCCAGACAGAAGTGCAACAGACTAAAATTTTCAGAAGGTTATAGGGATTCTACTTTTATACATTCACTTATTGCAGTTGCGCCTTATTTTATCCTCTGCATGGAAAGAAATACCGATTGTCTCACTCAGTGGTAACATAAAGCTGACTATACAGCCAGGCGGTGCGTCTGATCACATGCTCAGACAAAAAATCAGACTCCAAATACGCATCTGGATTGAGAAATAAACTCAGCATCTCGGGCTCATCACTAATGGAAAGAATGACACACACAAGCATGACTTCATGGTCATAAGGCCTTGAAAATGTACATCCAAAATGTTTCTAACAATATACATTTTATCAGTTTTGGAAGCTGCCAAAAATAAAGAGCCAAATGACGAAGCAGTGTAGCGTATCCGCAGGGAAAAGGTGTGCCAGTAAGTCAGGGTTATTAACTTTGGCTCACAAATCTGCATTATTTTTTGGCCATACTCTCCAACTTGAATCATGCAGATCCTGCAAAAATCTAAGCAAAGCAGAAAACATCACTTTCTTCCTTAGGCTCAAACCTCACACTTTAAAAACTATATTGAACATTACATGCAACATTATGTTTTTCTGCCTGTTTTAATTCCCTTCTAATAAATACAAAGAATGAGCCCTAGAACTGAGTGAAAGATTGCAAGAAGTTTTTGCTTAAGTATTTCCTGTCTTGAACATTTAAATGAAGGTGCTTCAGGTGTAGCTGTTAAGTTACAATGGCACTGAGCATGGTGAGGAGAAGCCCAGGGGTGGGTTGTGAAGAAAAAGTGAATGATGGCTTTTGTACTACTTGTGGCTGAGTGTGGGCTCTGCTTCTCCTCCACCACCGAAGGTCCAGGTGAACTCTGCTGTCTCTCTGGTTTGCTTTGCTTTGCTTTGAATGCATTTCCACTTTGTAAGGACTCCAACAAATCAACTTACTGGAGACGGTACATGATAACAACGGCTTTGTAAACAAAGATCACAAAAGGATTTGTCAAAGGTTTGGGTTTTGGACCTGCCACCCTGAAGATCTACATCGCAAAGGTATTTCCAGGAGGTGCCTTCCTCCTGTCAGAGAGCAGAGTGATACCCTGTGAGCCGTGTGTCAAGGTAGGTCAAGACAGGAGGTGCCAATGTCCCAGTAAGCCATGGATCCTCCTTATCTTACATTGACACTTGTTCGACTCTCAGCTCCACTTTGGGTTACTTCACCAACCAAGGCTACTTCTGCCTCCCTGGCCCTGGCGAGGAAAGCTGGCACCAGTCCCAAACTGGTTCCTGCTCTCTCCAAGGCCCCCGTGTCAGGGACTGATTGACAGGATAAGTGGTAAGTGCCAGGTTGCAACGTTACCTCCTCAGGCAATGACCAGAGAACCCAGAGTAAAAAATGTGAAAAGCTTGAGACGGAACTGGAGGTGGTTTGGGGTTTTTTTGACCCACAGAATAGGCAGGATTCTCTAAAAAGGGGTAAGACCTAGTATCAGGCAGGACAGCCTGAAACCTCTCTGGTACACCAGGACAACTCTATTCCATGTCACCCGTGAACATGATAGGGAATAATGTGGAAAGGGGATGGGGGAGAAAACAGCTTGGAGGATCCCGGGTGTCTTTCAGGCAGGGAACACCACCAGGTGGTAGTTAGAGAAGCTTGGGCTCACTCTTTTTTCCTAGAGCTGCAATTCCATCTGCTCCGGCAGCTTTGGAGCACTCCCAGTGCAGTATCGTTTCTCACAGCTGCGTTGGTGGTGCGTGAATTCCTCTCTTTGGAATATTTGTAATCAGCTACGATTTTGATGTGCTGCCAATATTTTTCCTTTCAGCAGTTCCTCCAGGAGTGAGGAAATAGTAAGTTTTCAATCATTTCTATTGTGGCAATACTGAAGAGAAATTCATGGAAGAAAAATTAGGTTCTTTGCTGTTCTGATCGCTTTCTTCCTGCCAGATTTCAAAGTGTGAGATAAATAATAAAGGTGTCAGAGGTTCTCAAAAGATGTGGCAGGAACCTTTCATCGCATGAAGCGTCAGCCCAGCAACAGGGACCACAGTGCAATGCCTGTCTCTATAAAGCCGACAGCTGAATTTGGCCCACGTAGATTAAACAGATTAATAGAAGGTGACAAAGGAAATTCGACCCTAGGTAAATAAAATAAAGATGCAAAGCCCTTTTAGTCAAAACTCCTTTTCTGAGAAAAGCCATCTCTAACCATGGTGATCCTAGTTCTTCCCTCCTCCTGTCCCAGGCGGGTGTCTGCAGCAGGACCTGGGAAGCTGCTCTGTTTCTGGGACACCCTCCTGCCAGCAGAGAAAGCTCCCAGGAACTGACAGCCCATCAGAACTTTAGTAGCAATTTTCCATTGCGTCATACCAGACAACCACCAACACGAAAACTAATGTTAGCTGAGCTGGTGTGACATGGGTTTTGTTCTAACCCAGAAGTATGTCTAAACCTATTCCATCAACACTTTTTGTCACGTATGAGACATATAATGATTAATGTGGAGATACTTCACCAAGAAGGGCCATTCCACACCCTCATCCACGTATTATCAATTCCCACCTATAGAAAACGTGTCCAGGCAAGACTCAATTGCATTTGCTCGGTGAAATGTTTTCTCAGGAGAATAATGAGATTATTCATCCAGAGATTAGGGAGCTTGCTTTACCCTCTGCTGTGAAGGACAGGCTCTTTAGTGACGCAGCACTCTCCTGGCGACACCACACAGCTGTGTTTCCCATGCTGAACACAGGCTCAAGCGTACGGGTTGCACCAACCTCTCTCCACTCACAAAGCAGAATGGGAGGATGCATAACAACTTCTAAGGACTGTGTAGGTTGGAATCCCAGGCTTTTCAAAAATAAATTTAGCTGGTTTGGGGTTGTTTTTTTTCTTAAACTGAAGAATTAGGCATAATCGCTGCTGCAGATGCATGAAAATACCTCTTAAGGGGCAATAAGCTATATGTTGTGGAAATGCTTGGGTGTAACAGTTGCTGTTTATTTGTTTGTTCTGCTCTTTCAATTATACTGATGTAGTTAAAGTGTTTTTAACTGGGCAAAGATTTTAGGTTTTGATGACTACTTCACTGAAGCTTCTATTACATGTTTGCAAATTCTGGTTTAGATATTTATAAACATTTTCACTTTACGCGGTGTTTAGTTTGACAACTCTCCTTGCACCCTTCCCCAGCTCCTCACTCAGGGGCACCTTCACAAACATTTTCTGCGCAGGTGGTTGAAGCCCAAACACAAAAAGCAAGGCATTAAGCTTTTATTTCTAACCCCATCTCAGGACAGCTGGAATTTTATAGAAGGAAGCACATATTTGTTAACTTTTTTTCCTCCCTTAATTGTCTGTAATTTATCATTTTGTTTGTTTGTTTCTTGAGGATTGTTACTAGAAAACGGCAAATGAATAAAATGCAGTGTGGTTTGAAGTGGATCGACTGCCAACAAGATAAAAAAAAAAAAAGTCTGTAATAAATCAGTGATTTTTCTGACATTCACAGGAGAAACGTGGGATGTACAGCAGGAAGGGGAAGTATAGAATAGGAAGGGTTGCTGCGGCATGCCCCATTCTTCTGCCTTGCCTGTTACTGACGGCTGGAGACTGGATCTTAGCCAGCACGGCTGTTCCCATCTCAGAAAGAAGCCGCTTCGTGAGTATTTCACAGTAGGAAAGGGAAGAGAAAAGTTCATAGCTCGTATTGGGGTTATTGCCAGGAAAAAAAAGGTCACAGAAGAAAAAATAATACAAAATACCTCTGGGTGTTTTTGCATGGCAAAATAGACTGAAGGACACCAGAAAACCTTTCAGAAAGCCAAGCTGAAGTCATTAGCAACTGGGACAGTGGGGAGACAGTAGGGCATGAAGAAAAATGTATTCTCTCTTAATTACACTGTAGACTTTTTCCCTTGGGTTCTCTCTCAGTTTGAGTGTGAATGCTTTCCAGTTAATTAGCTCTTCCCTCCTTCAAAGCAACTTTATGATATTAATTAATATAGCATTGTTAACCTATTAATCCTGACAATTGGCTTGAGGTATTGCACAAATGGTTAAAAACAAACAGCAACTGAAACAGAGCCATATAAAAGTTTTTTCAACCTAAAACAGGCTGCTCAGACCTATAAACACAGAGATCCCAGGATCCCTGCCTGCAGGAGACTTTACGCAGTTATGCAAAAGGCCACATAAAAATGCAGGTCCCAGACCTGAGATACTGTCTCAGATAAAGCCTCAAGTCCTGACCCAAGGAGCCTTTTCAAGTCACACTTAGCTTTCAAGATGTGAACCATCTCATGGAAATTGAAAGAATTAAAAAATTTCCAAAAACTGAAGTGGTGCATTGAAATCCCAGTGATGCTGCTGCTGCTCTTGCTGCCAAGATCCCCTTCAGGGGAGGTTTCACGCGGGTGTGGAGATACAGCATCAAGCACACTTAGAATGCCAGATGCCAAGATGCATTCACATTTTTGAAGCCAGCCTGCAGAGGTCATTATAAATGGCTTCAGGGAAAACATGGGAGACGGTAGAGCAGAAGGAAGAGTTGGTTTTGAGACAAGCAGTAATTTAATGTTCTGCAGAGGATCATTGGTAAAATATAGAGAGTACTGTGGTTGAGTCTAGACAGTGCTTGTACTGAGCTACACTTGTGGTATGACACATTGGCACCTCTCACAAGTTGCTATTTTGCTCTCCAGAAACTCAGTATTTTTTAAAAGAGATATAGAATGGTAGTAAAAATGTGTATATAAATAAAAAGGCACAGAGGCCAGGTGGAGAGCACAGCGGAGCCTGCACAGAACTTGGGACTCTGCCACAGAGAGGTCTGAGGAGTTAACAGTGATAGAGGAATTATCAACATTTTACCTGCCGTATTTGCTGTGTGATGGCTGGGTGCACAGACCAGGCACACCCTGCAAATTCCCCCCGCCCCGGCTAGCAGCAAACAAAAAAATCTCTGGCAGCTTTTGGCTGTGTGGGAGCAACGAGGGAGCCCTCCCTTGAAAACCCAAGTCCAGGAGAGAGGGGTAGACATGGCCATCGCATCAGCACATTTTTGTCACACAAAAAGGGACACACAGGATCATAGATCTATCCCACTCTGACTGTAACTCTCCTAGAAACGTGTTTGGGGTTTTATTTCTCTACTGTAAAGAAAGGGCCAATCCTTCAACATCTACCAATGTTCCGGGATGTTTTTGATATACAAGACAAAACCAGAGTTCTCCCTTCTTAAGTCTTCCTTCCTCTCCCAGGTGAGGACACACCTCAGAAAACCGTGGGAGTTCCTTGGATGGGTTAGTTCCAGGTGAAATTTTGTTTGGAAGAAAAGCATGATTCTGACAGAATACCAGCAGCATTATTTCTTGTATTGCTAGACAATAAAACTGCAATACGTTACAGCCCAGCTTTAAGAGAGAAGCTTCACAGTCATATTATAAACAGGAACATTAACAGTTTTATCATCTTGTTCCAGGTAATCATCTTGTTCCATATAATTATTAGCTTTTGCTTCTTGGATGAAGTAATCTTTGAAAATCTGTTCCTATTTAATTAGCCACATTCCCTACGGACTGCCACAGGCACCTCCTGTGCAGGTGTAGTCTTGAAGCTGTAAATTCGTTTTCAGAAGCGGTTCCAAGGAGGAGCTGCTGAAGCTGGAATCTGCAGCAGAAACCCTCTCCTGCATCAGTCTCACCATGTAAGACACAAAGATGATCTGCTCTGAGGCTGTAACAAGCTCCCTTCTGAGCAGGGAGCTAGCCAAGTAAAGACACCCCATCAGGGGGAGGTTTTCATGCTATTCTTTTGTACTCAGTGCCTGGAAGCCTCGGTTTCAACTCCAGCTGAAGTCACCTGGAGTTTCGGTGTACTTAGCACCATCCAAAAGCAGGTCCTAATTAACTGATCAAAAGTCAGGACTCTGGAAGAATAATGGCCTGGGGATGGGCTTTGTATCCCCACGGACAGAGGGATAGGACCTGTGATTACACACCCTCATTGCCTGCCCTCACACTGTGACAATTAGCTCTGTATGATCAACAGCTTCAGTGTTAATGGAAAGGATGTGCATTAAACTGACAGTGGTTTATGGCCACTCCCAGGGTTTCAGTCTCTTTCCTTGACTGGATGGGTTGGCTATTTAGGCAAAACGATGGCAGATGAGATTGTTGTGGAAAGAAGAGACTGGAAAAATTAATAAGAATATGGGGGGAAACTGGGGCTTTGATATCTTCCACAATAAACAAGAAATGAGTCTCTGAGCACCTCCGCCACATTATAAGGTGGGGCACAATCAAAAGAGAGTGACCCTGCCACAGCCTCTTCAATGACAACAGCAGAGAAAGTTTCCAGCCTCCTTTCATTTACAAAACACAACTATGTCAAAGCACCTAGGATGCAATGTTTACACAAGCTTGCAACACCTCCATTAGAGGAAGAAAAAAATAATATATTTATATATGCTGAGTTCTGCTAGCCATGGTGATCCAGCAGTCTCCAGAGTTCAATGAAATAAGGGAGTGTGAGGGAAAACAAACAGAAATGCTGTGAAGAGGCTGGGTGCCTGGAGCAGCTTCTGCTAACCAGGGTGGTCTGCCAGCACTGGGCAGCCTCTCCAGGAGTTTCCTATTTGTTGCCTCAATACAATTGTGCCTACTCTTAAGCACCAAACCCTTGATTATAGGCACAGGAAAGTTTGGTATTTATCTGCCCTGCCTGAGTTTTAGAAGATGACTTAGAGTATAACTATCTGCTAAGAAGTAATTTTAAAAAATGAAGGCTGGGACTTTCAAAAGAGCTGATGAGGTGCTTGCCTCAGACCACAGACTCCAGAAAATTTTTTAAAAATTCCCATTTTAACTGTTCAGTTTATTTGTAAAGTTTTTAAATGTAGGTCTCTGTAGTCTTGTCTCAGAGTTTCACATGGAGCTTTGGGAATTGGTTCCTGGTTTCTTTCTCCTGGTGCTGCTTTTATAGGAGCACATATTTCACCTGATGTTGGCCCAGCCTCTTTCCTCCACAGTGTTACACAACGTGCTTTGGGTAGTAGCAAATTCAACCCCGATCTTTTCATCTCCAGCAGAAGCTGATTTTCTTTAGGTACTGTAAGAAGAGACTTTGGAAATCTTCTGGAAGGAAGAGTCTGGTAGGTCAAACTCTGTTCTGTGTTCATAGCTAGAATGAACAGCCTGAGGTAGAGGGAACCCTCCTGTGCTCCAAAAGGTTTATTTCCCCGACCCCAGGCCATGGCAACAAAGAAGTACTTTGAAATTATTCCACAGTCCATGATAACCTTTGTAAATCCCACATCAGGAAGGCATTTGGCAGAGCTGCAGCTGCTGGTGGTGTCATTATTCTTTCCTTGCTCCTCATCCAAAGCATGTTTGTGCTGCAGAAGACAGAGTGAGCTTTCCCCGGATGCCTACGCACGGCCAGGGTGGAGGGAGGCTGTGAAGTGTCTCTGCCTCCCCTCTCCCCCCTGTTGCTGCTCTGGGCTCTAGTAAGGGTAAAAGCCAATCTTCATGTGCTAGTATTATAATTATTACTAGTCTTGAATGATATCCCAAAAATGACATCAAGCTCACTAGAACATAAAATAAGTCATTAAAAGGATTAAATCAAACTTAAACCTTCTTGCTGTCAATATCTATTGCCTACATATCAGCATCCAAAACTGAAGAGAAGAGTCTCTGTCTGTCAGAGCCTGGTTTTAATTTCCACTGAAGGAATTTCACAGAGGGAAATCCATCGGTTTCTGGAGAGATGCTTTTGGTTTGAACAAGTACAAAAAGGATGAGTATCAGGCCCTTAATATGAATATATTAATGTTCTGCTTGGCTGCCCACCATCATTCCTTCTGCCTGTCATAAAGACACTGACGCTGGTGTGACTTCTGGATACAGTTAAGCAGCGGCTACTCCAGGGATTTTGTTGGGGGAAAGTTGGTAGCAACTGCTCTGTGCCTACAGTTCTATTCTACTGTTTCAAAATATTGTTTGTGATGTACACCTGATAGTGTCTGAGCACTTCAAAAGCATGCAGGGTTCAACCCCACAGTGGCCTTGTGAGATGGGACAGTATCCCATTTTACAGGGAATTATATATTCACACTGCCAACCTTTAAGCTTCTGGCTTGGCATGCAGGACCTTTGGGCTCCTTATAGAGTCAGTTGAGTCTCCAACCACCTAAAGTAGATATTCTAAATTATCACAAAGAGATTAAAAACCTGCCTTTCAAGCACAGCTTCTAATTTGGGGCTATGCCATTTCTGGTTGTTTTGGGAGCATCTTGGACTTGATTTGCATATGATAAAAACCATAGGTCCCATGAACTTCAGATGGAGTTGGAGGCACTAAAGGCAAGGCTTTTGACTGTGCAAACAAAACCAAACACAATGAAAATCAGAAGTTTTGAAAACAAGCTCTGCAGCTCTCTGCTGAAGGAGGCCTGGGATAACTTGTTGGGGATTTCTCCCCTACATTTTGAGCCCAAATTCCATACTTTAACTACAATACTATCCTTTCTTTTTAAGGAGAGAAGTTACAGAAAAACCTAGAAACTATGAGTCAAGCCAAAGTATTTCATATGGTTTCTTTAAGCAATAATGCAGACATGAGGAACAGAATGCATGGTAGATATGGATGATTACTTCTCTGGCTGGGATATAAATGGCTATTTAAAGAGGGCCCCAAAGAATTTTTAGAAGCCTCATCCCTGGGAGTGTTCAAAGCCAGGCTGGATGGGGCTTTGAACCATCATGTCTAATAGGAGGAGGCCCTGTCCATGGCAGGGGGGTTGGAACTCGATGATCTTTAAGGCCCCTTCCAACTCCAACCATTCTATGATTCTATGATTCTGAAATAATTTATTGGGAGGAGGGGAGTATGTTTGGCTTCTTCCTACAAATATATCACTTGTTTGTAATGACGAGGTTATGAACAAGCATGTTATTTCCTGATCTGTAATTATTGAATTTTTTCTGTAAATGTTCTTGTGGTTGCCCTGCCTGTCTCTGAGAAGTGCAGGGGTTTATTGATCATTATGGAGTTGTTAACTACATAGCATTAATTTGGTCTTTTATCTTTTCTCTCCTCTTCCTCTATTTTTTTCTTGCTTTCACAGCAATTCTGCCTGTCTCTGAACATTGTGTTTTCTGCCTTCCCTACAGTGAAATGTATTTCTCAAATACTATGAGCTATAACACATGCCATGCAAGTAATGTACCTCACATACATTCACTGGACACATTTGGTGCACTGCTGGGAACTTGCAGAGTCTAAAAGGAGCTTCTTGAAATGAAAGAGCAGGCAGGAAGTTAAATTTTAAGGCCATGATCTGCCTTGTGTACTCAGAATGCAAGGAAAACAGGGTTCAGAAAATAAAATACTACATAACTGCTGGATCCATGTGTAGAACTGAACCCTGACTGTCAATGTAGGTGAAACACCGTAAAAAGTGAGAAAGTAAAAGCTATGCATTGTGCCTGGATAAAATAAAGTTGAGAAAACAGATCTTTTTGTTCCACTCGCTTCCAGTTACTTTAACTCTCAGACACTGCCACAAAGAATGGAAGGATAAAAGTAAGAAAAAGTCATGGCATTTTCTTAAGACATTGAATTATTAATGCAAAAGCAAAAGAATAACATTGATATTAAGATGTTTGAAACACTTCCTGACATAAACAAAACAAACCCAAGACCATTGGGGAATTCTGAAGTTGTCGGCCTGGACTACCTGATGGTGTAACAAAAGCCCTTTGAAAAGACTTCTACAAATCCCTACTAAGTCCCTATGTCGCAGGTAATCCTGAGTTGACTAACTGAATGATAAAAAATGTAAACTTTCATATCTGGGGTCAAAGATAAAAAAAGTCTCCAAATAAGCCTCAAGTTTTCTTGTGAATCTGGTCCAATTCCCTTAATCTCTGAACCCTGACCAAGCAGAAAACTACATGGGTTAAGAGTTTAGGCACAGAAGATTTCACAACCCTTGAATCAGTAGGTTTCTTCTGTTTATTTTTAAGGTTATCTGCCCTGAAAGTGGGCAGAGTTAGGCGAAATTTTAAACTGAGTTACCCTTCCTCTCTCCCTTTCCCTCTCTTTGATATTGAAAGGCAGCCTGAAAAGATTTAAGCTCTAAATCCTATTACCTTCATTTTCTTTTACCTCATATCAACTGGATTGTCAGTTCTGAGTCTTCACTAGCTTTGTGTGAACATCTTTTGGCACCCTGTGAGGATGTGTGTCACCACCTTTCACACATTAGTTAAAATGAACGGGAGGAGGTGATGTGAACAGAAAGATATGCTCAGTGCTAGACAGCTGAGTAACAGCGGCTTCCTTCCTCCAACTCACTAATTGATGTAAAATCCAGGCACTAAAGTGCTTTTTAGGAGAGAATATGGATGGGAACACAGAGCCCATCATCACTCCTCATAAGCCAGCACCGCCAAATAAATGCTGATGTCGCGTGGGCAGATGATGCAAGAGTAAGTACAGACGCCTTGTTTATTCTGGGGGTGGTCCAGGCCTGGACCAGGGCAACGAGGTACAGAGCACATTCAGGTTTTCACAAAGAACTAAAAGAAATATCTGGCGGTCTCTGTTTTTTTATTTCTCCATGGCAGGTCATTTCCAGCTGGTATCTGCAGGCAGCATCGTGACATGTTCCCCATGCTCACCTTCAGCCGTGCTTGGTTGTTTTGAAGAAGGCTGCGCTGCTCACGTCTGTCATCGCTTGCTGGCGTAACTTTTTAATTAAAAACTGACAAGACCTAGAAGACTGACTACACAGTTGTCAGTGATTGATTTACAAGAAGTTTCTTGAAAGATCTCTTTATGAATGAAGTTTCTCTGTTATTCAACCAAAAGGAGAGCACGCAAGCCATGGACATGTTCTCTGAATCCGAGCAGGCATTAGTCATGACCCGTTGAGAGCATTCATTTGAAGTGCTCAGGAAATTTGGCATGATGGGTCCTATTTTAAAATCAATCCATTTTCTAAGCCTGGGGGCACAAAATGAAACCCAGAGGAGAAATTTGACATCATCCAGTTGTCTGACAAATCAGATGACTAGTGGAGTTGTTTGAACAAAACATTGGGATGGGCAAACGATTCATAACACTATCCAGGGAATGATCTATGTGGAGCCTCTGGAATGTGAAGCCAGTCAGCGGTATTTTTAATATGGTGCTTACCTCTAGCAGTTATTGCTTATTCTTGTCTTCATTTCTTCTGCTAAAACTGACTACACAATGTTGTTGGAAGAGATCAACACCACTTGAAAATCATGTTTCTAATATATGTATTTCTGTGCTGACTTATTTAACTTCCTAATTAACCCTCTTCCACTGTCTTCATCAAAAACATAAATTGCTGAAACATTTTTGTTCCCATAACTCTGCATGTTCATCAAATGATAGTCAGAGTTCATTTTTGCAAAGGAGACAGAATGCCCCCTTTACAGACACTAAAATGAAATTATGTGTTCTTACGTACTTGTATACAACCATTTCCAGCTTGAGAATGTACAATAGGCCCCTGTTGCAGACCAGGTTCTTCATAACCAGCCCACAGCCACCTCCCTGTAATTTACACAGTAGAGCTATGAGTGATTTTAAGGGAAAGTATAGTGGATACAGGTCACTTGTGATTTTAAAAATATTAGCCAAAGTTCTACCTTTCAGATTGGAATAGGAGATGCTTGCATTGGTCACATAGCTTCAAGTCTCCTGATAATACTTAGCACATGAACAGCTGTATAGAAGATTATGGAACCTGCATTTTGCCTCAGAGAAGGAAGGAGCAGACTGCTATAAAAATGCATATATTCAGCCTGAGGAAATCAGAACTAGCCACTCCTTTAACAGTGGCATGGACTACAAGACTGTGGCTTACAGCTAGTGGCCATCACAAGCAACAATATGAAATGATAGATTGCAGTCCTGCGAGGGTGCTAAGGAGCACAGTTGAATTGTCTCCTGATGTCTTTGAGTTTGCAATCAATTTTCAGAGGTAAAAAGAAAACTAGCAGAGCGGCAAGCAGATGCCTCATGCAAGGTTTATGAGTAAGTTACCATCAGGAATGACTTAGCAAAAGAAAGTAAACCTTGAAGGTCTTGTGGAATTTCTATCCTTAGAACCACACCCTCCATACCTCTACTTCTTACAACTGCTGCTGCAGCTCATGGCCTCAGATGTGTGCCATGCTCGCTGCCACCATGCTCCATGGTCGCTGCCACCTCACACCACACAGCTCCCTGGTGTCTAAGTTCTGGCAAGCTGTGTTTGGGGCTGGGGTTTGCCTAGTTTGCCAGGCCAGGCTTTGATTAGTCAGTACTTCATATGGGTCTAGTTTTGGGGTCTATAAAGACCCCAGACTGAAATATTATGCGTGAATTTGCTACTATTTGGTATTTTAAAGAAGAGTAACTATCAGCACTGTAGCAACCACATCATAGTGTGTCTTTTCTGAGAAAGTTTTACTGGCACTCATACAAGCCCTTGCTGTCTTTCTCAGAAGACCCACCAGAATGCAGATACCGTTAGAGAATGTTTTCAGGACAAACAGGGAATAATGAATACACTTTGCTGGCTGCTCTGCCAAGGCAGAGCTTGAGAGCTCCAGGAGAATCACCTGTGGCCAAGCTGGACCACCTCTTTGCAAGGCAGAGACTCTGAACGTGACATGGTGGTTATCTATTCACAGAGCACCCAGGACTGCAGCGCAGGCACTGGAGACAGCCCAACAGCATAAACCCACTTCAAACTCCTTTGATCTTGTCTACACAGTGGGATTCAGACAGGAGACTGCTGACAGCAGCCACTGCTGCACACACCAGTGAGGCTGAATGTTACTCAAGAGCCCAGCAGAGAGAGGAATACCAAAGCCACCAGGCAACTGTCGTGACAAAGTCCTTTCTCTTGCATAAGACCCTTGCAAGGCTCTTTCCCCCTCTTGAGGCTGTAACATTCTTCCCTACCAAGACAACTGGGGGTACAACAGAACTACTAACCTGCTGCCTAATATCCTCTATTTCCACGAGCCACCACAGCGCCCCCCAGCTAATTGCCCCCATCTTGCCATATTCCGAAGCACTTCATCCTTGCCTCATGAAGATCTACAACAAAGCAAAGCAATTTGGATTACACTTCACTGCCTTGTCTGGACTACAGCGTGTGAGCTGAAGATAGGGTAGGGTTAAGGGTGCAGTTTTGTTGCATTTAGCATTAAGGCTGATATTAAAACCCTTCATCTTTTTATTTTTCTTTTAAATATACTTTAGACTTTTTGACGCCCCAGCTGCCCCAGAGCAGTAAGTAGTGCACACAGATAGACTGGCCAATATGTAGCTTAGAAAGAAGGAGCAAGAGAGGGACCTCTTCCAGCAACTACTGGATGTAACCGTACAGAAGGCCCTAAAGCATTTCCCAGAGAATCCTCAGGGGACTGAAACGGAGCTCCTTGGCCTGGAAAGAGCACTGACACAGGCATTGCAGGGGAGGAATATCATGGATTAGCTTCTTTTGTGATCGGTACTAATGACTGCATCCCAAGCACTGCACTCTGGAGAAGATACCCCATTTGAGTTAACTGGAAGGCCCTGACACAGCATGAGATGTGCAATCTCACCTCCCAGAGGATGGACAGGAACAGTTCAGGTCAGTTCTGCTGAACAGGTCAGTTCAGCAGGGGTTTGTTGAAACAGGAAACAACTCACTGCTGATATTTTTGCATGTATTTTCTGTGTTTATTTAACACAAAATAAACTTATTCTGATAGCATTCAATTGCAAAAATTTCACTTCAGTACACTGCAGTATAAATAGCATAATATCCTTCCATGCTGTTAACTCCAAGTATGAGTAAATGCAAACACATATTCTTGGTTACATGACATTCCTTCCCTCTACTTTCTGGTCTCTAAATGACAACGTAATGCTTCCCTGATCCTGTTTCCCTGACCACAGGAGGCAGCTCGCCAAATGCCCTCTTTGGCTTACATGTGTCCAGAGGATCTCTTCACCTCCTGCTGCCCTGAGTCCTTCAGCATCTTTCTCTTACACTCACAAATGGGTGAAAACCATCAGATATCTCACCCGATAGCCCCATGGTGCTAACAAACATCGTCTTTTACACAGGCATCACAACCAACTTCAGCTATTTCAGAGCATATTCACAGCAGCCTACAAACACACAGTTCAGAATTAAGCCACTGTTCCCTCCTGTCCAACCAACAGGTAAAAACTTCTAGAAAGCAGAGAAGCTTACAGCAAGGTGTCTCTGTAGTGATATGGGGCACTGAACTGACGTATGCCAAAATTCACTAATAAGTAGCCACTCTCACTGAAGATGTCTTTGCATGAAAGGTATGAAAGGAATTAGGTTTGCATAAATAACCTGTTCACCAAAAAAGAGAAATGTGACTTGGGGTTTGTTGATTAATTTTGTGTAGTCATCTAATTTTTATATCATTAGTAATCAAAGGATTAATGTGTCACCTGCTAAAGGTATTTAATAAAGCCCATTTGTCTGCCATTAAGGGCTTTTTCTACACTGTTTGAAATGCAGTGCCACTAAAACTCCTATGCATTGCACTGTCTTATTATAGCAGCAACCTTCTCACAAAATCATAAACGCTCAAACAACAGCCTCCACAGTTGACCCGTCATTGCAGAACTAGCTTGCTGTGGCCATCAGTAGTCCAGAGTGGCAACTGGAGAGGAGGTCTGTGTGTGCCTACTCCTGATCCAGGCACAAGTGGAGCCTCCAGTTCTCCTGAGGAATAGTGGCTTTCATCAGGGACCCCATGGTAGCACCTGTACGCTGTGTGCCCACCAGGGCACCCACAGTGGTGCTGTACCGAGCAGAGCTACTGCAGGTAAATGCTCTGCTGAGGGTACACCTTGCTCAGGTTCATCATAACCAACACCTAGAGAAGCAGCAGGGACATGAATTTCCAAGCCCCCCAGACCCTGTACTTTGGAGTGGCCAACCCATGGCCAGAGAAACTGCTGGGTACAGAACCCAGGGGCACATCCACATCATCACACTGGGGGCTGTTTTCCCAGAACATCGTGTCAAGCAAGGTCATAGCAAAGTCAGCATAGTGGGCAACAAAGGAGGATGTTACAAACCAGCACTGCGGCTTGAGTGTGTTTAAACTCTACACAGTTTAATGAGGTTTGAGCAAACAAAGTAACACAACACAATATCTATGTGTAAAGTCATAGTTATTATAGGAAACAATGCGATGTTAGTTTTACAGAGGGGAGCTCTGCCTCACACACTTCCAGAGCAGACTATAAGCCAGCAAAAAGCAACCCTACAAACTACCCTCCCATCAGAAAGAACTCTATGAATGCACAGGCAGTACACATTAGGATGTAGCCCATAGAAAATGTTTCAGGAGCCCTCTTGGCTGAGATCCAGCCTTGGGACAGCTGAGCATCTGCAGGAGCGCCGGGCTCCTCACTGGAAGCATTGTCTTCGGGCTGACGGCATCCCAGCTGTGCAAAAGCATACCAAGGAGCCTCTGCAGAACAGCCACATTACTCAGTCGGTGCAAAGTACTGCAGCAACGTATGATTTTTGGAGTAACCATCTGAGTTATCACTAAAACTCTGTACACATGATGATATTCCTCCACTGCCTGAGGCTCACAGAACCATCTGCTTCCCAGACACGAATGCGAGGGACTGGATGACACTCCAGAAATTTTTCATGTTGTCCTAGTACAGGCTGCCTTAAGAAAAAGAGAAATTGAAAAGGAAATTCCTGAATAAAGGCAAAAAGTTCATACCATATATGGCCAGAAATATTTGAGGAAGACATGCTGATGAAAAAAAAAATTATAAAAAAAAAATTATAGCCACACAGAAGATTTTTGACAATTTGTTCTGATAAACACTTCTGACATACCTCATCAGATGGTGTCCAGTACTCCTCAAGTACTTAAAAGAACTGTTGTAGATACAATTAAAATAAATGGAATCTGTCTTGTGACTCTATTGAGGTTTGGAATTTAAGCACCAGAACGCTATCAGCATTCTATCACAAGCCTATGCACTTCCCAGTGGCTTTTCTGCCTCTTGGATATGAAGATTGTACTCCTTGAACAGGAACTCAGGAAAGAGGCAAGGAAATGGTCATGGTTTGAGCCAGGTTGGCTAATGAGAAGATGATGAATGCTCTCACCACTCTTGCTCCAAGGAGAGGAAGAAGAGAGGTAAAAAGAGGTGTCAATTCAGAAAAAAACTAAACAATAATTAACTATTATTAATAAAAAACAAATTAAATAGACACAATGTCTACCAAACAATCTCAAGGTCCCAGGGAGATGTCACTGGCTGGCACTGGGGAAGCTCCGGACTGGACTCAGAGATGATGGGGATCAAAGGCAGATGAATCGATGGGTCCTCCTTGAGCATCACCACGAGGTAAACAACAGACTCCACGTGCCCCGGCTGCCACAGCAATGAGTGCCAGCACCAGTCGCTCACTGGGCAGAAATTCGGCTGCTCCACCCCAAACCGGAACAGAAATCTTCATAATTATATAGTGAGGGAAATGGGTAGAGCTGATAGACTAAGAGCACAACAAGCACGGGCACGGGTAAAGGTGATATCATTACTGTATGGTCAGAATCATAGTTGGGTGCTTTTTTTTGCAGTCAGTCTCTAAACTGCAGAGGGTGATACCCCTGCCCCACCGAAACCAGCAGGATGTGTGCCACTGACTTCGAGACAGATGGGATATCACCCTACATAATTAGCTGTGAGATGAAGCCAAAGAGCCCGGTCTCCCTGAGCTCCGACAGACGGGAATTCCTGTCTCAAGCGCCAGAGACCACGCTTAGCTCTGTTTGGGACAGGGGCAGGGGCCACCTTCTCCATGGGGGGGCTGGTCCTCCAGGCAGCTTCGAGGGAAGAGAAAACCACAAGAAGCAAGAATTCTGTTTTTCTCATTGCTCTTGCTGCCGCATCTCACCCTGTCCAAGTAGTCAGTACACAGATCTGGCTCCTCCCCATCCAAACGTCTTGCTCCCCTTTTTCTCAAAGGAAAACATTTTGAGGCACAAAAAGCCATTGCCAAAAATATGCCTGTTAGTGTCCCACACTAATCAGTGGGATTTTTACTAACAAAAAAGGAAAAGATGATTTATGACCATATTTAGAAGATTACCGGGTTCGTTTTTATGGTACATGGGAGCTCCCCGTGAGGAATTTTCCCATATCCAAGTCTCCATTTAATGGAAGAAAGAGATTCCTCTGTTAATGATTCTGTAACACAGAACTTGGGGTTTAAAGATCACATTTGTAATATGATATATGTGACTTTATTTGCAAGTGTAATATCTAGCCGCACATAAAGAAAGGGCTGTATCACCTTATCGGCAGTATATAATAAATTATTGATACAAAGAGTATGCGCCCAGTGGCTGTAAATTCCTTTCTAGAGAAGATCTGGAAGGACCTTAGTTTCTGGAGGAAATCCCCAAGTGCAATAATTAGTCTGCTGTTTTCACTGTCCACACTCTATTCCATCATGAATCTGTACTCTCGTGTCCACATTCACTGTACGCTGACCTTAGTGGACTTTAAACTCAAATGCAGAGGTGAGAGTAGTGGAGAGAGATTCTACTATAGGGGACTGAGAAAAATACATTGCCATTGCTCTCTACAACTTCTCACTCTCTACAACCCCCTGAAAGGAGCGTGTAACCATGAGGGGTCTGTCTCTTCTCCCAAGGAACAGGTGACAGGAGAAGAGGAAACAGCCTCAAGTTCCACCAGGGGAGGTTCAGATTGGATAGCAGGAAAAATTGTTACACTGAAAAACTTGAGTTACCATCCCTGGAGGCAGACAGGTAGATGTAGTACTTAGAGTGATGTTTTTTGTCAGTGTTAGGTTGATGGTTGGACTCTATGATCTGAAACATCCTTTCCAACCTCAGCAATTCTATGATTCTAATCAGAAATTAATAATGGATTTGGGGGCGTGTCACAGACAGATGCCTTTCTTTGTTTCCTTCTCTTTCATCTGCCTTGAGCAGACATGAGCAGCTGGGAGAATGTTTGGAAGCAGAAGTCAGAGCTGGCCCGGGGCATGGGTGACATGGCACAAGAGGGCTGCCTGCCACACAGAATGGTCCATTTTTGTAAGCAACTAATTGCAAGAAGCTGTTTGAAAGTTGGGAATCATCTTGGATGCAATCGTGACTAAGAGTATGGAGAAACGCCAACAGCCAGGTAGGAGAACACTTGCAAAAGGCTCTTTGTCCGATTTGTTGAAGGAAGCTAGGGAACCACGTTGTAGCCAGGCCTCAATAGCAACACCGTGAAAAAATTTAGCAATAATATGTTCCCATTATATTCACAATTTATTTTAAGAGAGCTGTCCACACACTGCTGCCCATCAGTATGTGAAAGTGTCAATAGCCTTTCACTCACACGACTAAAGGCAGCAACTTTCACCTATATGTCAAACCCTTAGATTTTCAGCAGTTGTGTATTTCTGTTTAGTCTTTCTCTGGGTTTTACTAAAATCTCAGAGGCAGAAGCACTCCATGAAATTTTTGCTCTGTGCTATACAGCTTGATAAAGTATTTTGCAAGCAGGGAAGTACAAGTGAGATTTTAATGGCAGCACAAAGCTGTATCCTGGATACAGTATGGTCCATTTACCTGTATCCAGAAGAAATGTCACACTGCAATGCGCGCGTGTGTTACCATGAGATAACACATGCCTTCTGGGAATTAGGGAACGCTTTGCCTTGTTTGTGCCTTCAGCAGACCAGCAGGAATTATCTTATGGTAATAAGTAAACCAAAATGTCTAATTCCTGCAACAAAATGGCAAGGAAAAAATAAACAATTACTTCCTTGTTATGAAAGATCATGTTCCTTCCCACTGCCAAAAATATTAGTAATTGAAGATGCCTTGAGAATGTAGCTAAACTATCTACATGCCTGCACTGGGTATATCTATGGGCGTGCAGTTTATTGTGCACATTGGTGTAAATATATAGTGATAAGTACTATTTTCATATGTGTACAGATATTTGAAAAAAATATCTCTCACTAATAAACTATGCACACACATGTAACTTCATATCCATTTGACATGATGTTTCCCTTTAGCTGGAATTTGGAATTGCTTTGAACGTGTGGTACTATTGTAACTTTTAAAATGCTCTAAATGTTAATGCGGCAAGATGAAAACAGAGCTTTTGCTACAAGGATTGATTGACAGGTTCATGACTCAGTTTTGGAAACATTTAGCAATATTTACATTTTAAAATAACTAAATAAGCATATTTGAAGGATTGTGTCAATTGAATTGCTTCTATAAATTACAATTATTATTTTTTACAGACTTTTAGAAAGGAGCATCTTTATTACACAGAAGAATACCTTCTGTCCCAAAAATGTCTTGTTTTATAGGTATTGAACTTTCTTTTCATTAGAGCATCCTGCAGGATTCTGATACAGCGTAAAGCACTTCCCTCCATACTTAACTTTTCAGCTTACTGCGGATTTACGTGCTTGAAATGTGGCACAGACCAGCAGGCACAGGGCTGCCTCATTATTTTTTGTCATCTCTGGGCAATATTCTACCACTCTCAGCCTTGGGATCTTTGGGAATTTGCCAGAAGCCAAAAAAAGGAAGAAAAGAAAAAGGTAAGGGAGGATGTTAATATTTGACTTTAGGATCAGGAAGGGTTTATGTTAATTATTAATTTGTGCTCTTTAATGTATATGGTGTGTCCCTTGAGACTGATGAGATAGCTATAGAATACTAACGATCTTTCCCTGGACTAGCGTTAAGCAAAATATTAACAACAAAAATTACATTCCTTTAGTCTTATTATTGGGAAGAGATCAAAGAACAAATTTGTAGCTCCAGAAACATGGGCCTCGAGACACATTCCTCATACCAAGGTGCAGGAATCGGCCCCATTCATCCATTTACAGGATCCAACCTTTGGTGCTCATTACAATTTGATAAATGACTAACACAAATATATTGCAGCCCGTGGCTTGCTCATGAACTATGCATTAGGATGACTGTTTAGAACACCAGCTGCCTACAATTTGGCCTGATTTGTCAGACGGCACTATTTCTGATCCCTGTCTGCACAACTCTCCAAACCACAGGAAGGTTTCAAGATGGTCAAATTGTGCAGTTTATGAACTGGATGAACATTTACAAAAATATTTGCAAAACTTTCCTCTCCACCTAGATATGCTTGCAAGTGAAATTCTGTCGATCAGCGTTGTCAGAGGAAGCAAAACCACATTCTTACTGAGCTCAAGACCCAAAAGCATGAGAAATGTAACACGTAAAAAACAGGGTTCCACAAAAAGAAAGTCTCGGTAGCTGGGGTAAGAGCCTGCACGTGAGAAGACTTGGGTTTTGAGTCTCTTTCTACCATAGACTTTCTGGATAGCCTCATTTATTCTTTCCACGCTTCATTTCCCATTAGTAGGAAGGGCATAACATTCCCCCAAAATGCCAAAATAGATGTGTGAAAGTGAATTTGGCGGTGGCACTGAGTAGGTCGGAAAGAAGGAGGACTGGTAAGATCAGTGAAATGTAGGTGGGGATAAGAAGAGCATAAGTTGAATTTCTTTTCCTCTCCAAAAAGTAGCAGCTCTTCCCTTCCTCCTGAGGAGCAGCAGCCCCAGACTCCTCTTTTGTATCATCTCCCACGCTGCTGTGGATATAGGAAAGTCCTGCTGCAGGGAGACCACGAGTAAAGGTGAAGAAAAGAATGGAATGGAATGGAATGGAATGGAATGGAATGGAATGGAACGGAACGGAATGGAATCAGATAGGATGACATGGCAACCCGTCCCCGGTAGCATGTGCCCCCCGGCAGAGATACCTGTTGCTGTGGGCCTGCTCTAATGCTTCCCAGTTGCATAGGATATGAGGACAATTATGAAAAAGATCCTCAGGTGCTATGGCAAAAGAGGCTGCCTAAGTACCAGAGACAGGATTATATCCCTTTTCATCTTGTTAAGGAATCCTTGTGTTCATTGAAGGTGTTGTTTTCAATCTATATTTAGAGATCCAATCAGTACATTCCTCTGGCCATTCATTACTGGTTTTCTTATTGTTGGCCACAATAAATGACTCCACGGTGCGTATGTGATTGTTAATTATTAGTCAATTTTGTTGGACCATCTTCCCTAAACTGAACAATCATTTTCTTGGCTTTGTCCCTTGGTATTCCATTCTCATTCTGCTATTTACTGTGCCTGCTTATTGCACCGTTTGGATTTTGGACTGCTCTTCCATTTGTTCTCCACATCTTGGCATGCTATATACTGGTAATAATAATAGCCAAGATCCAGATTCTGAGCCTGTAAACAGAAGAATAAATTTGAAGCTTCTGGACTGGCCTCAGCAGAGGCCTGGAGAACTTGCAAGCACCATGCTCTTGACACTGAAATTGTATATATGCGCATCTTCCTGTAACATCACAGCTTCTGTTTGTATGAAGCCTTAAATACACTAGGCTCCCCATCTCTCAGAGTGTTTAACAAATGAGCGTTAAAAAGAATAAGTAGCACTTGTAATTAGTAACACAATTAGAATTGAGAGTGGAAACTATCACCATGCACTATTTTGATATTATTACTATGCATTAATATTTCCTTTGGCCCACAGGATGAGTCACACGGAGAACTGTCTGTCTTAATGATGTCTGCTGGTATATACTGGGATAGCCTCAGCGAGGGCAAGAGAGAAGAGCTGTCTTACCACCCTGGGGATTATGGCCTTGGGAGCTCCCACTGTGAGCCTCGCTGGGAGTAGGAGCAAGTCTCCAGCGTGTTTTCTCTAGGAGGGAAATAAAATGAATAGCTAAGTAGGAATGAAAATTAGGGAAAGAAAAATACTCGTGCAAATGTGTGGTTCCTTTTCAGTGATTCAAGTTTACTGTACATGCTACATCAAAACAAATCCCTGCAATTACATTTTTCTTGGGGGAAGGGAGGTTTTCGTTTTCTGAACTCCTACACCCTGGTTAAAAGCTTAAAACAGGCTGAGTTGTGCAAGGTTGAGGCTGATGAGGCAGGAAAGCGTGCTCTGACACTCCCATCTGTGTGAAAGCAGAATGGGCCAGCTCCTGAGGTCTGTCCTCGCCAGAGCCTAATCATCCTCCCACTTTCTCCCAACAGCAGCCCTGACACAGGAGTGGGAGCATCTGTCCCGTCCTCACTTGGTAGCCACTGCTGTGGGAATCAGTGGGAAGGTGCCAGTTTAGCCACTCTTCATGCACCAGGATTTGTTTCCAGGCAGAGCTCAGCGAAAACTGATCAGAAGGCCTTAAGATTTGATTCTGTGGATTTTCCGTGGGGCAAATATTGGCCAAAATTTAGGCTTGAGACACAAATATAACCTAGAAACTTTGTATACATGCTTCAGTTTTGCAACGGAATTAAACTTTAGCGTTCTCAAAGATAGGCTTGCAAACCATATCGGAACAGGTTTTGGTACTCCAGTGAGATCTTCTGTCCTACATTTCACTGCAAACGTATCAGATCTCTGTAAAGAAAAAAAGAAAAAAAAAAAAAAGGAATATTATCTTAAGTAAACCATTAGCTTACTAAACTTATTTTCAGATACTTCAGGAAGCTTTTTAGTGCTCCTAAAAGTTGCTGGACTTCACAGTATTTTAGCTATATGTCCTTGATTCATTTTACATCACTATCACCAACACTGCTTAGCTGAGGTTTGAATAGTTTAGCCCAGAATAAATAGTGGCATTTTCTTCCACCCCTGTAAGTGTTGGCATCATCACAGAGCATTTTCTCTGGCTCTAAACAAGGTGACGAGTTACAGAGGGGAACAACTTTTCCTCCAGCAACAGAAGCAAACCAGGTGTCAGACGGGAAGGACTGGCCATAGTTAACCCCCGACAGATTTTAAGAGTGACCTAGATATCAGTAGCAGTGTATCACCTAACAACGTGAAACACAAACATAATCCATAATCCCAAATATAGTGTTGCATTTCATCCCACTGCAGATACGTTGCTATCGCGCTGGGGGCAAAGATGAAAATGTCTGATACTATACATTTATATAATGCATAGTAATGCTAAGCATACACATAGCACCATTCCTTCTCAAAACACGTAAGATCATTTAAACCTCAAAAAAGCTGCGAGGTAGATCAGTATGTTGCTTCTATTTTTTT